>PVKN010032901.1:0-12169 GCA_004027915.1 Capromys pilorides
GGCAAATTTAAAAGATAGTATTTTCAATTTTAGGGTGCAAGAGTAATGCGAATATAACCCAGGATCTTCTCAGACTAGCCATTCCTTGCCTCAGCTTTCCAGAACACTAGAATTACAGGCATGGGCCAGTACACCTGGTTGTAACATCTCTAACAGAGAGGTAAGGGCAAATATTTACAGAAACTCAGAAAATCTCCAAGAAAAGAAGCCAGGCATGGTGGCACATGCCTGTAATCCCAGCACTTAGGAGGCTGAGGCAGGAGAATTGGTGTGAGTTCGAGACCAGCCTGGGTTACAAAAGTGAGCTCAAGGCCAGCCTGAACTGCATAGCGAGACTCTGTCTCAAAAAGACAAAAAAAAAAAAAGAAAAAATCTCCACGGAGAAGACAAAAAATTGAGTAGAAAAGCAGGCAAAGAACGTGAATAGCAGCACAAAGAAATCCTAAGAAGTGGCTGCAAGGTTATCTCAGTGATGGAGCACTTAACATTTGTGAAGTCCTGCTCGAACCCATCACCACAAAAAAGAAAAAAAATTGCTAGTAGGAAAAAATTATTGTGAAAGGATGTTCAGTCTCAGATGATCAAATAAATGGTAATAAAAGTAAGGTTTCAGTTATTTATAAGGTAAAAATAATTGTAATAATCAATGTATGCTGGGATATAACAACATGGCAGGTAAGAATGCAAATTGGAGCTATATTCCTAGAAAGTAGTTAAGTAATATGTTTAAAATTCAGGAAAAAAAAATACAGAATATGCTTTTACTTTGATTCAGAGTTTCTTCAAAGATGTGGCAAGTTTACATACGTGTGTGAGATTATATATCTGGGACAATTTACAAGATATTTCAGTGAAAAAAGCTATAGAATAGAATATATGGTCTTATATTTTTAATAAATACATTAATATGTGCATTCCAGTCTTAAAAAGTATTGGTCATGGTAGCTCAGTGTTCTCAGCACTCAGAAAATGAGGCAAGAGGATAGCAAGTCCAAGCCCAGCTTAGGCTACTTAGAGAGGTATTGAGACCTCATCTCAAAAATAAAAGGTGTTGGAGATGTAATTCAGTATGATAGCCCTGGGTTCAATCTCCAGAACTGCAAAGAAGAAAAATAAAATTAGTGTTACCTGTTATCGCTGAGAAACAAGATTAAAAGAGAACTGTCATATTTAAAAATATTTTTATTGGGGCCAGCAAGATTACTCAGTAGACTAAAGTGCCTGCTTAGGCAAGCTTAGTCAAGCTTGGAGGCCACGGTTCAATCCCTGGCACTGCATAATGTGCAAGCCCTGCCCCCAGGGCAGGCTGAGCTGGCCATGGAGGGTTGCAAGTTTGAAGGCAACCAAGAAACTAAATGGGACCCTGTCTCTAAGTAAAAACTGTAAAAATGCCTGTAATCTGCAATTACACCTGTAATCCCAGCACTGAGGAGGGTGAAAAGGGGAGGATTACTCTGATTGCAAACTGCATAGTAAGACCTTGTAACAATTGAATACATTAATAAAAATAAAAAATAAAGTGAGCAAACCTAAAGAAAAAAATATTTTTATTGCTGTTAAATGCTGCAAGTGTTTATTATAATTCACAAAAGCACTGAAACTTTTTCTTTTGGAAAAAAGAAATTACATCTTTGAAAGACAGCTTGCTATTATGACACATTCCAGAATGTTGAAGAATGTGGTCTCCTCACCTCCTGAGTTCAACTTTCTGCTGCTTGTGACTTGTATTTGTTTTGTGTTTTTAAGAGGATATTTGAGTGAAAACTAGAGATTCATCCTGAATCCAGAATGGCTTGTTTACTTTCATTTGAATTAAATAGTATTTTCACAGGAAGATAAAAGCTTTGAGAACTTCTCTAAGTAGACCAAAGTAGAAAACAGTAACTACAAAATTTATGATGTCCTTGCAGGAATAGGTTAAAAACTAAACATGAAATAACACTAAAAAGTTATAGACAGGAAAATAACTACGTTGAAAAACTGAAGAAGTGGGCCAGCCAAATAGCTCAGCAGATAAAAGTGCCTGCAAGCAGGTGCAGTGGGCAGGGGTTCAATCCCCAGGCCTGCCATGCTGGCCCTGCCCCCACAGTGCAATGAGAAGGTGGTTGAGACTGGGAGGAGGGTGTGCACCTGTAATCCCAGCTCTTGGGAGGCTGTAAACAGGCAAATCACTAGGAGTCTGATCTAGTATGAAACCCTGAACATCCTGGAGACCCTAATACAAAAAAAAAAAAAAAAAAAAAAAACACCGAGGCAGAACATTGATTGATCAATAAGAAAACATACCTTGTGCAGGAGCTGGGGGCTGATGTTTATTTTCTCCCTGTGTTCTGTGGGCAAAGGGAATGAATATTTTACTTAGTTATTTTTTACTTGTTGCTGGAACAAAATATTGACACCCAAAAGTAAGGAAGAAAAGGTTTATTTAGCTCACAATTTGTGGAGATTTCAGTCTGTATTTGGCTGCCTCCCAGACAAAGTGGCACAAGGAAAAGGATGGCAGTTTATGGTAGCAGAAAACAGCAAAGAGCAAAGGGGAGGGCAGCAACTACGGCTTCTAGCCAGCCTCTCTCCCCTCCTTATAAGCTGGCTACCCTCAAGTAGAGGGGTGGAACTCACACATTATCCATGCCCTCCTCTTGTGCAAGATGAGGATGTTTACCAAGTAAGAATCCTGGCTCCCTGTTGACTCATGTAATTAAACTTCTAAACTTCTCAAGTTGACACAATGTGTCAACTACTACAGTCCACCCCTTGTCAACTTAACTCAACATTTTTTATACCAGTTTCCAGATACAAAGATGTTTATTTTTAATATATTATAACTTTGATATTATAACACAACTTTAATAGTCTTTAAGATCCATAACATTTCACCTCTGTCCCCCCGAAGACTCATGCACATCTCTTTATGAAAAAGGCACGTGATCTGTCTGTAAGAGTTGCCGAAGTGGTAACAGTTGTAGCATTGCTGAAAAGTCTGTCTCAAGTCTCTTAAAGTTTAAGGCAGGGGTCTATGAGATAGCTCAGCAGGATAAAGCACCTGCTTTAGGCAATCACAGAGACCATGGTTCTATCCCTGACACTACATATCGCGCCAACCCTGCCCAAGGGAGGGCTGAGCCAGCCACAAAAGAAAAGATTTAAGGCAAACTCTTAGTTGTGAAGGGCTGGCGGTACAGCTCAGCAGACTAAGCGCTTGCTTAGGGAAACGGAGGGGCCAGGGTTCGAATCCTGCCATGCCAGCCCCACTCTCAAGCATGTTGAGCCAGTGATGGAGTCCAGGTGCAGTGGCGTGCGCCTGTAATCCCAACACTTGGGAGGCAGGAAACAGGAGGATCTCTATGAGTCCAAGTTGCATAGTGAGACCCTGCACACACACACACACACATACACAAAAGACAAACTCTTAGCTGTGAGGCCCTGTACAAATGAAAAGTTAAACACTTTTAATATTTAAAGGCACAAGATAAACATTACCATTTTAAAAGGTATACACAGCAGGATATATACCATTGGAACAAAAACAAGTCCAAAGTCCAGAAGGGCAAATGTTAAATCCTCTAGTTTTGTGTTTAACATCTGAATCAATCTGTAATGGCTCCACCATTATGTCACTTTTTAAATGTTTTTTTTTTTTTTTTTTAACTTTATATTATAGCCGGCTCAGCCTGCCCTGGAGGTAGGGGTAGCACAGCATGTGGTGCCGGGGATGGAACCACAGTCCCTGTGGTTTCCTAAGCTTGCCTAAGCAGGCGCTTTAGACCACTGAGCTATCTCACTGGCCCGAGTTGTTGTTGTTTTTTTAAATAAGATTAACTAGTCTACTGTGTTTAATCTCAGTCTCAGGCAAAGTCTTTGGACAGGAGCAAAATATAGACAAACTTTTTGTCAAGCCATAACAGAAATCATCCTCAGTCTAACAACCAGTGTAATTTTTTTCCCAGCAGAAACCTCTCCAGCCTGATCTTTATAGACAGGAGTTTTATCAGTATTTTGGTCTTTTGAGCTCTGACCAGAATTTCCCCTACAAAAGAACTGAAGACTTTGTAGCTCTTTGCTAGTAGGTGACATCTCTCAACTATTTTAAAATCTCTTTTATAAGCCATTTTTTAAAATCTCTTAAACCACATGGCCAAGTAGGCACAGCAGCAACCCCACTCCTGGTGGTGCTAAATTTAAAAGATTTATGTAGTTCACAGTTTGTATTTGGCTAGCTACCAAACAGTAACATGTGGCAGAGAGCAACAGTTTATGACAACAAAAAACAAAGAGCAAAGAAAGTGCAACAGCTGCAGCTTTTAGGGAGCCTGGAGGTGTAAAACTCACACAAATGTCCACACCCTCTTCTTACACAGAATGAGGATGTTTACAAAGTAAAAACCCTAGCTTCTGGCTGAGTCACAAAGTTTTCAGCTTCTCAAGGTGACACAATGCATCAACCACTACATATACTAAAAGAAGTGGTTTCAACTTAACCTAAGAACTGGGAGAGCTCAAGTCAACTTACCTAAGAACTTAAATGTTTTTTAAACTTTCATGTAATAGAACTAGCAAAATCAGCTCTTTCTTGAGCAATAAAAGCATTTTTTGAGTTGGATGTGGTGGGGCACACCTGTTAGCCCAGCACTTGGGAGGCTGAGTCAGGAGGATTGCTGAGAATTTGAACCCAGCCTGAGCTACAAGGTGAGTTCAAGGCCAGTCTGTACCACATCGTGAAACCCTGTCTCAAAAAAAGACAATTTTTTTTCTTTTAAAATCAGAGATGAGAGCTGGGCCTGGTGGCACATGCCTGTAATCCCAGCACTTGGGAGGCTGAGGCAGGAGTATCAACACATGTTCAAGACTAGCCTGGGCTACGGAAGTGAGCTCAAGGCCAGCCTAAACTGCATAGCGAGACCCTGTCTCAAAATGAAAAAAAAAAAAAAAAGAGAGAGAGATGACCAGAAAATCTTTTATTTGACTAGGTTTAAAATTTTTTTCCCCTTGCTGCAGGATTCCTGTTACTGGAGAAAGCCCAAGACATCGGTCATGGCACACTTTAACACCAATAGCTGACGATAAGCTTTTCCTATTTGGTGGACTAAGTGCAGATAATACTCCACTAAGTAAGTTGATTCAAATTCAGCGTGCGGTACAATTTTTATCTCATTTGTAAAAAATTTTATTTCATACTTAAAATGAAATCTACCATTCTTTTCTTCCTTCATCTTTTTCCCTTCATCTCCAACAATACTATCCCATTAAGAATTAGGAAAACCAGGATTCAATTCTTGGTCCCACATGTTGCACTGCTCCCACCCCCAGGATGTGCTGAGTCAAGTGACTTGAGTCTGGGCGTGGTGGCACCTGCCTGTAATCCCAGCGCTAAGGAGGCTAAAAATGGAAGGATCAACATGAGTCTGTGAGACCCTGTACCAAATACACAAAATGGAAAAAAAAAAAAAATGGCAGACCTCTGCTCTTCTACCCTTGGCCATCCATGTCCTCTAGTTTCCTAGCTAGAGAGACAGGAAAGGACGCTGAACCTAGCTGAGTTCAAGCCCCTTTCTGCTGTCATATTCTGTGATTCTGCATCTTTCTGATTTATGATTCAGATCCATGAAGGAAAGCACTTAGCCCAATTTTGTGACTCACGTTGCTGTTGGTTCAAATAGGTCTGGGTTTTGTTCCATCATAAAATTTTGGCATCAGAGTAGACAAATGTCTAAGCAAAACCACTTCCTGGGGCCGGCAAGATAGCTCAGCAGTCTGAAACGCCACTTAGGCAAGCTTAGGCAACTGCAGGGGCTGCAGTTCGATGCCCGGCACCACATGCTGTGCCAGCTCCACCCCCAGGGCAGGCTGAGCCAGCCATAAGACAGAGAGACAGAGAGGAGAGCCGGGCATGGTGGCACTCGCCTGTAATCCCAGCACTTGGGAGGCTGAGGCAGGAGGCTCAGTGCGAGTTCAAGACCAGCCTGGGGTACAAAAGTGAGCTCAAAGTCAGTCTGAACTGCATAGTGAGACCCTGTCTCAAAAAGACAAAAAAAAAAAGCAAGAAAGAAAACAGAAAAAACCACTTCCTGATTTGACATGTGAGATGTAGTTTATTAACCTGGAAGTTTTCTATGACTAGATATTTTATTGAAAAACCTCGTATACTATTGAATCCATTCTGTATATACAGAATCTGAAACAACCATTTGCCATTCAACATAAGTTTATCAAACATCGCTGGTACATTTGGCTACCAGCTGACCACCAAACCCCAGAAGCCTGCAGGAGAAACAGTAATTCCTGGTAAAGGATGGTAGTTATTCTTAGAGATTATTGTACTTCTCCAATTTGTGACTTTTTTTTATTAAAAGATACAGAATCACACTGAAAATTGATGGTTATTTTTCACTAGAGGTAATAAGGAGAGCTTTATGAGATCTAGTGTTTTTTGTTTTTTGTTTTAGCTTTATTTAATTTTATGGCTGGCTCAGCCTGCCCTGGGGGTGGGGCTGGTGCAGCATATGGTTCCAGAGATCAAACTGGGTCCCTGCAGGTACCTAAGTTTGCCTAAGCAGGCACTTTAGACCACTGACCCATCTCGCCAACCCGAGATCTAGTGTTCTTAATTCATACTTTCTATTTTTGAACATTGACCTATGGGAAACTGGATGTACTAATCCTTAGTATTTCACTCAGTTGCCTCTTTCACAGATTAACCTTAAGATTTGGTCATACAGATGCCGTGAAATTATTTTTAGTTTTGTTGACTGTAATAATGGCATTGTAGTTTTGTAAAAAGTGTCCATTTTTTTAACTAATACATGCTGAAGTATGTATGGGGAAAATGATAGGCAATTAAGGATTTCATCTCATAATTCAGCAGTAAGAATAATTATATTTGACAGAGCTCAGGAGATTGCTTGGCAGTCTAAGCACCTGCTTGGCAAGTGCAAGGTCTAGATTTTGACCCCTCATACCACATGCCCTGCTGGCCTGCACTGAGCTGGCCTTGAATCTGTGCATGGTGAGTTTGTAATCCCAGTGCTGGCGAGACTGAGACAGAAGGATCACTAACAAGCTGGAACTGCATAGCAAGAACCTGTATCAACAAACAATTAAAAAAAAAATAGACTACATTTTAAAAGTCTTTTTATTTTTATTTTTTGGGATGAAACCTAGAGCCTTGCCTTGCTGAGTATACGCTCTAACACTGAGCTGTACTCTAGCCCCAAACCTTGTTATTGATTAAACCTGGGATATGTGGGTTACTCTACTCTTCCATGTATGTGTGAAAACATGAAAAAATATGCACACAAAAAAAATGATCATATAATTGTAATGTACTAAATTTGGAAAACATTACCATTGTATCTCAAAGACTTAATCTTAATTTCTCAATTCCCATAATATTGTAGGTGATGGTTGGATTCATAATGTTATAACAAATTGTTGGAAACAACTCATACATTTACCTAAAACAAGACCCAGGTAAGTCTAGAAGTTGACAAATAACCAGATAGTTAATAATTTTTGAAGTGTTAAGATATCGCACCGAACTTACAGTGTTTGCCATTGAAATCATAAACTATCAGGAAGGATATCTTTCAGATGAGCTTTATGTCACCTAAATGACTTAATTATAAAAGTTAAATAAATGTTATATAATCATTGGCAATGATCTATCTAGTTTTTAACCCATGTTTGCATATTTTAAGATATTATTTTAGGCAAATTCATAATCTTGCCTGATAAATATGAAAAGGATAATTTAAAATATGTGATAATGTTAAGATTTCAGAATTATTTATTTATTTATTTATTTATTGGTACCAGGGATTGAACTCAGGACCCTGAGCTTGCCAGGCAAGCACTTATGCCTAAAATTATAATATTTAATAAGTAAAGTGGCCGGGTGTGGTGGCACAGAACACCTATAATCCCAGCACTCAGTAGGCTTGAGCCAGGAAGATCACTAAGAGTTCGAGGCCAGCCTGGGCAACAGAGTGAGTTCAAGGCCAGCCTGAACAGCATAGTGAAACCCTGTCTCAGAAAAACAAAAAGGAGAAAAAATCTGATATATTAATGTGAATTTTTTGAAAAAAAACTTTAGTTATTTGTGGTACATTGTTGGGCAAAAATTATAGAAACAATATACTATCATTAGAAAAGAAAAAAAGCACAAAAGTATGATAATTCTTATTTTTTCAAATTTGATTGAATAGTATAATAAAAGTATCTTCATGGGAAATTCAGACTGAGCCTATATAATTATGGTAGTAACAAGATACTTCTCATGCCATGTACTTTGGACATTTTATTACAAATTAAATACTAGTATAAAGTAAATTTATTGATCTATATTTTTATTACTTAATAAATGATGAGTAACTCACTATTAAAAAAGCTCTAAAAATATGTACACTTTGGTGTGTCTATCTTTTCATATGTACATTTGAAGTCTATCATAAAACATGTGAAAGGTGTAATCATATATGTGATTCTTATATTTTTTATGTATAACAGTTCATCAGAATATATTGTTTTGGCTTATTTGAAACTGCCTTGCTTAAAAGTTTAATGTTAATGTGGGAGGCTGAGTTCTAGTTCTGGCTCAGTGGCTGCTTTGCTTTTTGACCTGAGAGTCACTTGAAGAAACTGAGCATAGCTTCCTTGCTATTAAAGGAGGCATCTAGACCTGACTGTGTCTTTCTTCCAGGTTCTTTGATGTTATGAATGTGTTATAGACCAAAATGATAGTAAAAATATTTCATTTTAAATTACTCCTATTTTTATGTTCTAACCCTTAATGATTAGAGTGCCACAACTATTACCAATAATATGCTAGTTAGATTTAGAGCTGTGTAGAGATTTTTTTCAGCTGATATGTCATGTAAATAATATGCTTTATTAGAATGTTTAGGTGATAAGTTTAGAGCAGCTGTGAGAGGACATAAACTATCAGTCTGTAGAGAGAACATCAGGTTGCGAGCTAGATGTCACCAAAATCAAGGCAGGAAAGGCTTCCCAGTGCTCTTCGGTGATGAAACCAGGCCAGAGTTTCTCTCAGGCAGATAAAGCAGAGACAGATCTCTCTTCAGGTATCAGGTGAGGAGGAGGACAGGTGGGGTAAAGCTGAGTGTGAGGGAATGTATATGTTTGTGTATGTACTCATTTTTTAATGAAAGTGACAATTTATTTAACATTTAGATGCATTTCATACAAAAATTTCCAAGTTACAATTTGAAATGTAAGCTGCCCAGTTCTCCTCTTAGAAAGCCAAGGTGAGGTTTCTCCGTTTCAGCACTGTTGGCATTTTTAACCAGATCTCTTTGTAGGGCTGTCCTAGCTGAATCCTTGACCCTCTCCCTCTACGTATGTGTAGTACTGTTCCTGTTCCTCTTCTCCCATGTGACAGCTGAAAAGGCTGGCTGGTATTGCCACATACCTCTGTGGAGCACAGTCACTGCTGGCCCGGAAGCACAGCTGTGCAGCGCCGCTCTCTTTTCTCCAGGCTTCACCTACATGCACTGTGCCCAGCTGCAAACCATCTCAAAGCCGCTGTCAGGCCGCTTCTCTAGCAGCTGAGGGAAGGACCCTTTCTATGGGTCTGAGAATGGTGTTCCGCAAAGGCCAGCATACATACTAAATTCAGCTGCTATGGCTTTCTCTCCCCAAAATTAATCTGTCCTTCCCTATATATGGGAACATTCGTTCCCATCAGTCTCCCTGATGGGCTCCCCCGGGGATTGTGTATCAGTACCATTTTCCATGCTAATGCGCGATTTGGAGAACTGGGCAGAGCATTTCCCAGACGGTGTATCTTAGTGACTCAGCACTGTCCTGGGTCACAGGTGCCTTTGTCACTAAATTTGTGCATGGTGGTTTGGCAAAAGTATTTGGTTTAACAAATTATGTATACTTAAATACTTAAAATATTGTTTGCATTTATGGAATTTAAGTAAATAGATTAATGTACTAAAACTGGTTTGTGGTAATATAAGTAATAATCTACAGTTTTGGGGGAGTCTGCTGCTTCAGTAGTTTTGTTTATTAAGAAAGGACATTGCGAGCCCCAGCACCAGGGAGGCTCAGGCAGGGGTTGTAAGTTTGAGACCAACCTGGGCAATTTATCAGCTTACCGAAGGGGAGAAGGGTGTAGCTCAGTCAGAGGGCTTGGGTTCAACCCCTAGTACCAGAAAGAAAAGCGTTCCCAAGGGGGAAAAAAAAAATCAATAACTTTGAGTAAAATCAGTAACTTCATAAAAATCCTTAGTTTATCCAATAAAGTTGGGACATTTACACTTTTTTCAGCCAGTTAGAGCCTCTGGAGATAATGAACTTTATAAAACTATAAAGTTATTTTTGATCAAAACAAATACAGAATGGATATGTGCTATCAGGCTGTTGCCAAAGAATTAATTGATCTCCTTTATAATTCATATTTTTAATCACTAAATAAATTCTGTTGGTTTGCAAACCAAGTTTCTGAGCATCTACTTGGTACAGAATACCATATTGAGTATATTTAAACAAAATTAGAATACCCAAGATACAGTGGTGTGCTGGAATGCAGTTTTAACCACTCCAGTGCGGGGTAGGAGATAGACTCAGCCTCTGTTTACTGCTGAGGTATACGTCCTCTTCCCATGGCTGACTCGCAGTGTCACTGACCTCAGCCCAGGTGCAGCTGGCCTCACGTGGCCTGTGAGCTGGTCCTGGCACACCACAATGGCAAGTTTTCACCTCATGGACTTGACAGGTTCTTTCTGGAGAGCTAGGAGTCACACACAATAAATAATTAACATGGTAGACCAAGCAGTTAATCTTCATATGTAAGTCAAGAGTGTATAGAATAAGCTTAGCACAGATTGCAACGCTTACTAGAGTGGGGGTTGGGGTGGTGGTGGGAATGTTGTGACTGTATTGAAGGCTTAGAAAAAACAACTTTTCTAATCATAGAAAGGTGGATACAAAAAGATTAAAAAAAAAAATCAGTATAATTAAAAAGCCAGGTGTGGTGGTGCACGCCTGTAATCCCAGCACTTGGGAGGCTGAGGCAGGAGGATCAGTGTGAGTTCGAGACTGGCCTGGGCTACAAAAGTGAGCTCGAGGCCAGCCTGAACCGCATAGCAAGACCCTGTCTCAAAAAGATTAAAAAAAAAAAATCAGCATAGAAAGGTGGATAAATATGTAGATATAAGCCTTTTTTAAGGTTAAACAAGGAACTCACATATTGTTTGTATGTGTTAAATTATCACAAGTATCCCATGAATATGTGCAAACATTGAATATTAGTTAAAATTTTCAAATGGCTGAAGGAGTAAAACATTTGAAAGTGTTATTTATTAGCTATTTGTAGACAGTGAGGATCAGAAACAAAACTCTAGGGACATGCTGAGGTAATGTGTACCCAGAGTGTGAGCTGTTTGACCATGGACACTGGAGAGTGCGCAGTGGCAGGCAGAAGGGCACGGGAACAGGACCAGACTCGGAAAGCTGGAAAGGTGCTGAGCAGTGAGCAGGGGCGGGCTCGGTTCCTTTGGGTTTATTTTTGTTTCGTTTTGTTTTTTTGTCTTTTTGAGACAGGGTCTTGCTATACAGTTTAGGCTGGCCTTGAGCTCACTTTTGCAGCCCAGGCTGGTCTTAAACTCGCACTGATCCTCCTGCCTCATCCTCCCAAATGCTGGGATTACAGGCATGCATCACCACGCCTGGCTCGGTTCCTTTGTAATCTGTTGTATTTCATGGATAATAACTGTGAGATGAAGGGATTAGGAAGAGGTCTGATGATACAACAGAGTTATTAGGAATCATCTCCTTAACTAAAATGAAATGATTTTAGAGCCAGGTGTGGTGGTGCGTGCCTGTAATCCCAGCACTCTGGATGCTGAGGGAGGAGAATCACCGAGTTTGAGGCCAGCTCATCCACATGGTGAGCTTGAGGCCAGGTGTTAGTAGTGAGCCTGTGTCTCATACAAATAAAAAACACATACAGGCGCAAATTCCTTGTGATGAGTATGATTTTTTTTTTGATGAGTATGATTTTTATGCATATCTAAATTATACCAACAAGCCAGGCGTGGTGGTGCATGCCTATAATCCCAGCAGTTGGGAGGCTGAGGTAGGAGGATTGGTGTGAGTTCGAGACCAGCCTGGGCTACAAAGTGAGCTCCAGACCAGCCTGAACTGC
>PVKN010032902.1:0-12162 GCA_004027915.1 Capromys pilorides
CCCCCCCACCTCCCCACAAGCTTCTGAATAAACAGGCTGGAAGAGAGGAGGAGAGACACTTCTAACAAGTACCCAAGTGATGCTGTGGCTGCAGTTCCAGGGCCCAGGGCCCACACTCTGAGAGCCTTGGTCAGACAGAGGACTCCCCCCACCCCATCCCATCTCACTGAGGGTAAGACAACTTGATCATATAAGCAAAGTGGCCCACTCACATTTGAGAATGATTCTTATAGCTCATTCTGGGTCCTAGCAAGGCAAAAATGGCTATCAGTGCAAACGGGCAGTCATACCTGCCTCTAGAGTAGCTCAGTGTAGTGGAATCTTTCTCCCCACCCAAATTACAGAGTACTATATGCAATGTTTTTAGTCTGCAAGTAAACTAGAGAATTTGATTTGACAACCACCTCTACAAGGTCAAGTATTCCAGGACAAAGTCAGGCAGCGTTTTCCTCATTTTCTTCTCTTGGCAAGTAAGACCTGGGCCCTGAGAAAGTCTAGTAAGTGAGATCTCCCAGGGTGGGCAGATCTCCCAAAGATAACCCTGGGGGCACTGTTACTACCACTGCTCAAGGGAACCAATGGAGAACTAAGCAGCCTCAGTTTTGTAGAAGCTGCCATTTGCTGAGGATATGGGGAGACAGATGTGCAAAGAGGAGGAAAACAATCTCTGCCTCCAAAATATTCACATCCAGCATCAAATGGGACACATAAATGAACAAACAGAGGAGTACGTGAAGTGGCCCACCCCAAGGAGCAGAGCTGAGCTCAAACCAGTGTTCCTTGTCTTGTCTCCACTTTAAAACCATGTGATAAGGGTTGAGATGCTAGGGAAGAAAACAAGCCAGAGAGTCCTGCTTCAGACTCATCAAGTCAGAATCTCAAGGGGCTGGGCCCAGGCAGATGGATTCAAACAAAATGAAACCTCACAGCCACCTTTCCTTGATGGGCATGTCAATCTACTTCAGGCTGAGCCAGAGCTCACAGACATAGGCACAGAGCTTGTGCTGGTGGCTGACAAGGAACGGTAAGGAAACATTCCTTCCAGCAACTGTGAGCTATAATGGAGCAGTCTGTGGTCCAGAGCTGCAAAGACACATGTCCTCCAAGTACCTTCCACTGGCTTAAAGAGATGGGGAAAATAAGGCACCCTCAGGGAGCCATTAGTTTCCAAAGCTATAGTGGGTCAAGGCCATGTCGGACAGGTTCCTCTCACCTACAGCCATTGGCAGGCCTGTGACACAGGATTCTGATTGCCTGTTCATGCCTCTGTCCTTAGTGGATCGAGCTACCCAAGGCGCTCTCATGGAGTATTACACAGCCAGGCAGCCCCTGCTGTGAAGCAAACAGGGCAACCCGTTAGAGGGCAGCAGCCCACATTCTCATACATGGCCAGAAATCTGGGTACTTCAGGGAAAGGCAGTCAGGAACATCAGCTAACAATGAACTGTTTCTCAGCTCCAAATTCAGCTTCCAGTAAGTGTTCTGCAATGGTGGGAGGCAACTCTTCAAGCATTTCTCCTTTACCATGAACATGACAGTAAGTCTGCTCAGCAGAAGGTCCTGGCTGGAAAGACCCCTGCTGGAGGAAGAGGCAGGTGGAGGCTGAGGAGGATGTTGGTGAGGCTGCTATCTCCCAGTGACCTTGCAGCTCCTACACAGCCCAGCAATTGCCTCCCTGCAGCTCTCTGAAGATGTGCACCTGGCTTTCCACTGGCAGCACAGTACATCCAAGCCTCCTCCCACACAGGCCTCCTGGATCTCTCCATTCATTGTCTCCCAATGCAGACCATAGCTGTTCCTGGTCTTCTGCACCAGTGACCCAGTGCCCTCTGTACCTACACACCAGCACCAGCTGTGTCGTGCACCCCACCAAGCCCCAGTGCTTGCTTCCTATTTGCTCCATGACCACAGATCAGCTAAACCTGCAAAGTTTTCAGCCATTCAGAGCATTCACTGCACCTTCTCCAACAGGTCTGAATTCTTTCCAAGTCTGCCCTTCCTTGGACAAACTCAGCCCTAGAGAACTGCAGATTTTTCCTTGATCCCATAATTTCTCCTCTACCATGGTTTAATCATTCTTCATACTTGATGGCCCTTGCTTAAATCACTGTATGGTTGGACCCAAATTGCTACAGCAGGAGATTCACCCCTAACACCCACAATACAGACGGGTCACCCAGGCCAGCCAACTCTGCCTCCTTCTGTTATTAATATTGATGTGCTCACAGAAACACAGACTCCATATAAAGAAGATTTATTTCTAGTGTAGTTTCTGACAGTCTAGTTCCTCAGCCAATCAAGTATATACAAAAGCTAGGAAGGGTGACTCAAACTTTGAATGCTTACTAATGAGTACTGCATAGCCTGTTTCTACCAAACATGAGCAGAGGAAATTATACATTACTATTAGTGATGTTTCACTTATTTGCAAAAGAAAATGGGTTGTATTTGGATAGACAGCTCTTGGCATGAAATCAAGAGGAGGCTAAATTACACACACAAAAAAAATGTACCCAAAAGTATTTGAGGTACGGAAGTCCTGCGAACTGATGGGGCAAGAGAGGACTCAGGATGTAGCGGATGGATGGCTCCTCTCAAAGGTAGAAGCCGCCCAAATCCTCAATCCTCCGGCTGCTCATGCCCCTGGGGCCATGTCACTGCTCTGAGTTCATACTCACTCACTCATCAGATGAACACTAAGCAACTAGTGGACAGGCAGGCATGGAAAGAGACATTGGTTCTGATGCTGTGTGCACAGACTCCCACAACCTTGATGTGATTTCCCAAGGCCTCCTTGTGGGGTGAGAATGTGCCCATTAACAGCAGGCTGCCCAGCGGGCAGTCATCTCAGTTCCTAGGTTTGCCACCAGGTATGAAGCCAATTTACATATGTAAAAGTCAGAAGGCAACTTTCAGGGCTGGATCTGAACAGGATAAACTTCCTACCAAAACAATGGACACTCCCCCTGCACACTGGGCTTCCCCTCTTCAGTCTGCCTTCCCCAGTGACCGCGTTCACCCAGCTTCAAAGCCCATCCGAGCGTCTCTTCATGTTCCAAGAGGAGGAACTTAATTGTAGGCAGGAAAAGTCATGACAGCTGAGCTGGTTTTCCTCACACAATGTACACTACCAAGTGCTTATATTTGTAGAGTACTTTACAATGTTCAAAATACTTTCTCAAACATCTCTTTCTTTGATGAAGGGAATCTCGCACTACTCTGAATATTTTTCTCAGATGTTTAGTTTTCACTTCTGTGTACTTCACTCCATGATACAAAGCCCAGAAACAGCACTGTTAGGGATCACCTCCAAAGCACAAGAAGAAACCCTGTGGCATTTGCCACCTCCTCCTCTTCCTCCTCTTCCTCCTCTTCCTCCTCCTCATCCTCTTCTTCCTTCTCCTCTTCCCCCTTCTCATGGACACAAAATTTAGCTATGGAGCCCAGGCTGGCCTCAAACTCAGAAAAATCCTCCAAACTGTGCCTCCTGAGTGGTAGAATTACAAGCATGTGCCACCATGCCCAGCGCTTTTTTTTTTTTTTCTTTTTTTAAAAACCAACAGACTTGGTTAATTTCAAGCCAGATCTAATTTGGTAGGTATGTGGTTCACATGGCATAATTCCCTCAGGAATATGGGGAGTGCCAAGCACTTCTGAACTCAACTGGGGTAACTCTCAAACAGGTGGAAACAACCTCTTAAAGGAAAATGGTAACACTTGGCCCAGCACTTCTCTTGGTAGACGTAATTAATCAATCACCTCTTTTTTTCCTCAGAGACTTGTCCTGGAAGCAGGTATTATCAGTTGATCTGAGTTGGCATAAGCAAGTGAATCCTACCCACCTTTTCTGAGCTCTAGACTGATGAGGATTGCAAAGCAATGCCATAGGCACCTGATTGAAATTCTTTCCCAAGACTTTGTTCCTGTTGGGATTCAGTTCTTAAATGCATTTAATATCCCCAAGATATAAACTTTGGGGTATGAATTCAGCCATGGGAATGACTGGGTGTTGGACAAGAGATAACAACAGCCTCTGATCTTACGTACTCTTTCCCAATCAAGTCTCCCCGAGCAGACCCAGCTGGCCTCCAGCTATAAAGACGGCCTCCTTGTTGCTGACTCCCCACTGTAGCCCCAACTTGAACTCCTAACTTTACAATGCACTGCCTATTTAACATCTGCACTTGTATGTCCAAATGACATTCACAATTTAAATGTCCAGGATAAGGACCTCTTCCTCCCCAACCTAGCATCCCACCATGCTCAGTCTCAGCAGAGTCTCTGCCTTTCTGTCGGCCATGGCCAATATCTTAAGTCAGCCTTGACTTCTCTCCTCTTCCCATATCCTACACTATGATCCTCTGTGAATGAACACACTCTCTCTTCATAACATAATCAGAAACCCAGGACTGGGGAGATAGCTCAGAGGCATAGGCACCTGCCCAGCAAGCTCAAGGTCCAAGTTCCATCCCTGGCCCTACATGCCCTGGAACTGGAATTAGTGTCCCAGGCCTGTAATCCCAGCACTAGGTGGGTTGAGACAAGATGATCACTATGAGTTGGAGACCAGCCTGGGGGCTATAAAAGTGAACACAAGGTGAGCCCAAACTGCATAGCAAGACCCTGTAATAAATTAATTAATAAATAAGTAAATAAATGAGTGTATAAATTTTTTTAAAAGAAAGAAACACCAGGCTTCTCCAGCATCTTTTCCTAAGGCTTCCCACACCCACCCCTACGCATACTCAGTCCTCCTGTTTCTGGTAGCCAAAGGGATCCTTTGCACTGTGCTCAGCACCCCACACTCCAGTGGCTGCCAACTGCAAACTCTTTTTCTCACCTACAAAACCCTAAATTAATTCCCCTTATCTCTACTGTCCCCCAATACTCTTCCCTTTCCTCACTCTAGCCACTCTGGATTCTTGCCTGTTCCTCAAGCATCTAAGCATCTAAGCATAGTCACATCTCAGGACCTTCAACTTCAAATCACTTGCCTAGAAGGCTCTTCGCCTCTGCAATTTACACCTTCTCTGCCGGCAGGACTCTGCCCCCGTAGCCTCTCCTTAAAAGCTTTGCTCTATCACCCCATACAGCCTAGCATTCCTGTGCCTCTCCATCTCTTTTTCCTATTCTTCCTATTCCTCACCACGTGTCATACACCCATGGGCCTCCCACTAGAATACCAGTACCCTGAGGTCAGGAACTTCACTCAAGCCACTGCCCTATTCCTAGTCCTCAGCTCATAGCAGCCACTCAAACATGAGTAGAATGTGTGACTGTGACAATGACAATGAATAAAGTGGGAAGCTCCCTAGAAGACAGGCCAGTGATGTCATTAACACAGAATTAAGAACATCTGAGGGTGTAGGGCCTGAAAAGAACAAAGGCTGCAGGGAATAAGGCCAGAGTCCACACATTATGGCCCAAGGACAAAATCTGACCTGTTGTTCACTTCCATGAACAAAGCACTATTAGAGCACAGCCAGACATTGGTAAGCATGGCCTGTGGTGCTTCCAGGCCACAGGACAGCACAGGGTCACTGCAGAGATTATATGGTGCACAAAGCCTAAAACACTTAAAGTGGCCCCTGTAGAAAATGTTTGTCAAGCTGCATAAAAAACGGTATTTCCAAAACCAGAAAACTCGACCCCTCCTCTCTTCTACTGCTATAACTTCTGCAGGCCTTCCCAGAGGCTTAAGCTCCAGTTTGAGAAAGTGGAAAGGAGAGACTTCAGACCCTGGCACTGCCATTCACCAGCTAGGCAACCTTACATCAATTATGTAACTTCTCTGTAGGCTTCTTCCTTATTGAAGAGATAAGACTGCTACCCATCACCTTGCAGAACTATGGTGAGGAGCTGAGATTTTCTAGGTAAAGCATTTGGCACTGGCTAGCTCACACAGTATCTACACAACAAAGCATTCTTTGAGAATTTGCTATGTTCCAAGTACACTTCAGATGGTACTCATGTATTAACCTATCTAATCTACACCAAAGTTTGAGTAGGGCTGTACTAGGATTTCAGTGGATTTTCTTTACTTTTGATGAATACAATTTTTTTTAAGTTTTTTTGTTTGTTTGTTTTGTATTTTAGGGAAGGGTCTACAGACTGTTCATTCAGAGTCTCACTACTAGATCGGTCTCACAGTGATCTGTCTGTTTACAGCCTCCCAAGAGCTGGGATTACAAGTGGGTGCCACCATGCCTGGTCTCAATTGCTTTCTCAGTGTGCCCCAAGGGCAGGGCCAGTATAGCATGCCTGGGGATCAAACCCCCAGCCCCTGTGCCTGCTTAGAGGCACTTTAATCTGCTGAGCTCTTTGGCTGGCCCTGAATAAATTTTTTTAAATTTATAAAATAAAGAGGGTTAAGTGAATGGTGTTAGCACTGGAGAAATAATGGCTCTCAGAGCACCAGAGGAAGAGGGGGCCGCCTTGGAAAGTTTCTCAGCTGTTTTCCAAATTAGCAGGAAAAGTCTCAATTCAAAGATACCGTGTCTTGCTTTAGCTTGGTCTTAACCATCCAGCAGAAAAGTCTAATCATGAGGTATAAAAAGTAAAGCCATGTTAGTATGCTGAGCTGTAAAAGGCTCAAGTCAACAGCTTCTGACAATGCCAGTTCTGCTGATAACCCACCACTACTATGAGCTATTGGACTATGCATACAACTACTTTTTGCTAGTTCAATAAGAAGAAATACTTGTACCAATAGTGTTTAGAAAAGTCATCATGTCTGCATCTTGTACTCTGAGCAACTGTCCTACTGATGTATTTTGAAACTGTCTCATTGTTATTATTAAAAGCAATAAAATTAAAAAAAAGAAAAAGACACCTCACGACACCCTCTGCAGAGATGTCACTGAAAGCAACTGATCCCATACCTATCTCTAGCTGGCTGAAAGATAACTGGCCTGGGCAAGGGCAAAACTCTTGACTCGCCGAATTCACCATGTGAGAGTCAAGGCCCAGAAGACCAAAGGGGACAAGGATAGCCGTGCCAAGCACTCTGCCTCCTTATATTTTCCCTCCCTAACACAGCATTGTTCTTTTCACTATGCCACAATCAAATAGTACAGTAAAATTTGCTCAAGAAATATGAGAATTTTAAGTGTTTCATTCATTACAAAAGGTGTGGGAAGAGTCTATATCATTTAAGTATATTGTCCAATCAGTAAACAGAATTTTTAACTCTGACCTGAGATGCAAAAAGTAGTACTAATTAAGAACCAAAGGAAATTCTTTTATGGGATATTTCTAGGAATGAAGAAGATTTTCAATTTACCTGGTTAGACTAAACACAAGCAAGATTGAAAAGGAAAGCTCTGATTTTGCCACCCACCTAATTATGCCATTGACAGGCATATTCAAATCATATTGTTCCCACACAGGCAAGAGTTTTCTTTCTTCAATTTTGCCATTATCAAGATGGGGACAGATGAAAAAGTCTATTGCCTGCAAAGGACATATGTCCTTTTTAAGTGAGCACAATGAAGTGAAAGACGGACAGGGCTTAACTGCTGGGGATCCCAGCCCATGCAGCGTAAAGGACTCAGAGAGCAGTTGTGCCCTGAAATACAGACATCAGTGCTGTTCAACCAAATGAAGTTTTATTTCCTTGAATCTCATTAATGAAACATCTTTCCATTCAGCTTCCCAGAAATGGAATGCTTGCCTGCTCGAGGCAGCCTTCCACACTGCCCACTGGGTCTAGGTCTGAGAGTGTTCTGATTCTTAGATGTGTCTCAGGCCACAAAATGCTAATTACATCTGTCCTTTTAATAAATGTCTTTCTGTCTTTTAGGCCTGTGGGTGTGGGCTCCCTAGCAAGAATTCTGACTTTTTTATAGCTGAATAAGAAAAAAGGAGGGGGCAGAAGGGGAAGATGGGGAGGGAAAAGGCATAATTGGTTTCCATCCTCCGGCCCACAGTGTTCTGTACACCACCAGCACCATCTCTCAGGGAGAAAGTTGAAAGCACAGTGTCCTAGTGTCTCTCAAGCAGAGAAAGGAACCAGGCATAGTGGCCACTGCCTATAATATCAGCTATTCAAGAGGCTGAGGCAGGAGGTTTGCACATCAAGACCTGTCTGCAAACAACAGCATGACTATGTCTCAAGAAACAAGGCGAATAAAGCCACAGAAAAGGCTATTTTACTGCTTGCTGGTTCTCAACTTCCTAGGACACCACAGCTAAAGCACACACCATGTTCAGGGATGAAATAAATCATCACCATATAATCTTGAAGTTGGAATATCTGAACAACTTGGTCTTCATCACTTCCTGTTTTGCCAAATTTCCGGGGCCAGGAAGATAGCTCTGTGGCACAAGTGCCTGCCTGGCAAGTGCAAGGTCATGAGTTTGAACCCCAGTCCCACCAAAAAGAAACAAAACAAAACAAAAATCCCAACTCCCAAGTGACAAAAATCCAAGAGCCGCAATAGCAACAGGTTCCAAAATCTGTACTTTTGAAGGAAACTTTATTATTGAAGTATACCAGAGTACAAAAGTGCATCAGTCAATGAATTTTCTGTGAACACATCTATGTAACCACCACTCGGACAAAGAAACAGAACATCACCAGTTCTCCCAAAGCCCCTACCATTCCCACCTGCCCCTAAAGAGTACCTTACTACAGGTAACTACTATCTTAATTTACAAAAACATAAACTGGTTTTCCTTCTACTTGAACTTGATATAAACATACAGCATGTATTTACCTGTGTCTGGCTTCAATTACTGAACTATATGTGAGATTCATTGATATTGTTCCATGAATATAATATCACAGCACTGTACAGTATTCTGTTGTATGACTATACTACATTTAACCATTGAGGGATATTATATTAAGGTTTTGGCAGTCACACAGATTGCTATCATGAGCACATTTGTATATGTCTTTTGGAGCACATGCACATTTATGTGTTGTTATGGTTTGCTTCTAGTTGTCCCCCCAAAGCCTCATGCAGTCATTAGGGAGTTTCTAGAGTTTGTGATTAATTCATGATCTAATGCAGGGATTATGGGTGTGAACGCTACACCTGCCCTTGGGTAGGTAATTACAATACAAGGAAGGCAAAGAGTGTGATAGCTACCACTGCTCTGTTCCTCCTTTTGTTCTTTGCTGTCTTCCACAGCCATGACTGGCTGCCCTCTTCCATGTACCACTCTGCCTTAAAGCCAACTGAGTATAGACTGAGTATAAACCTCCACAAACTGTGCTAAATAAGCCTTTCTTTCCTTAATTCTTGATATTGGAAATTTTGTCCCAGCAATGAGAGAAAAGTAACTAAGATAGAACTTGGTACCAAGAAGTGGAGTCATTGCTGTAACTATACCTGATCATGTCATTCAAGAGCCTTTGGGAATAGCTTATGGGAAAAGACAGAAAAGATTTAGAGATGTTGCCGGAAAGTGAAGCACTGAAACGCCTTCAGCTGTTCTGTATGGGAGATTCTGATAGAGCTCAGAAGACCAGAAGGCTGATAAGAATCCTGCCTGTAGAGACCAGGCTGGAGAGGTTTCTGCTGGGAAAAGGGATTGCATTGGTTTTTGGGCTCTAGATGATGTGTCATGGCTTGGCAGAAAGTTTTGCTGCATTTTGCTTGTGTCTAGAGACTTTGCCTGAAATTGAGATTAAGTGTAGCAAACTGATTAATCTGGCAAAAGAAATTTTAAGGCAGTGGAATATTGAGGCAGTGGCATGGCTATTGGGGGCTTTTAGTCAGGTTTATGTTGAAAATCAAGAGCAAAGAACCAAGCAGGATGATTTAAAATCTTGTGAGTTTGGCCAGAAAGGAAGCACCAATAAAACTGTGGACTGCAAAGATAAAGCTGAGAGGATCTCCATTGCCAAGAGGAACAAGAGAATAAAAAAGATGCCTGCGAGCATCACAAGAAGCAGCAAGTCTCCACTCTTTCTGGCCTCAAAACTGCAAAAGTGACTTTACTTGGAGAAAACTGAAGAGAGTCATATTCCAGAATGGAGGGGGTGGGTAGGGAGATAGCTCCATGATCAAGCACCTGCTCGGCAAGCACAAGGACCTGGGTTCAATCCCTGGTACCACATGCTATGCAGGCCTCAGAACCCTAGGCATAACATGCTGGCCACTGAAACTGGGTATGATGGTACATACAAGTAATCTCAGCACTGGAGAGTCTGAGACAGGAGGATCACTATGAGTTGGAGCTGTGTAGCAAGATCCTGTACCAAATAAATAAATTTAACAATAAAAAAAATGGAGTTAGCAGCCATACCAGGTTCCCAAATGGCAGTGGCACAGAGAATTTGTTCCTCAGAATCGGAGTCAGAGTGACCAGCAATCCAGGCATTCTCCCTCTATGGCCAAGAGAGAAGAAAGCCTGGTTACTGCTCTAGTTGGCAGACCTTGTCATCATCCACATGGCATTGGTTTAGGCACGTGCAGAATGCAAGAGTTCTGAGGTTAAGAAGGCTTCCATCTAGATTTCAGAAGGTGGGGGGGGGGGGGGGAAGGGCAGTGTGTGAAGCAAAGAGTGAGAGGCCTAATGTGCAGTGGAAACCCCAGAAATTTGGAAAAGCCAGGAACATGGATCATCATCTAAGAAAAGTTTGCAGGAGGGAGCAAAGCCAGCCTAAGAAGGAAGCCATGGGAGCTATCACTGAAAGTACCATAGAGGTTCAGCCATATAGAGCTCATAATTTGCCACAGGTTGCTTTGGATCCACATGGAACTACAGGACTTAATGTTTGACCTTCTGATCTTTTGATTTATATTGGTCCCAATGCTTTGTATTCCCTTGTTTGTACCTTTTGGAATGGTAATGTTTCTCTTACACTATTGAGTGCTGGAAGTATTTAACTTTTCATTTTTACAGGGGCTCACAGGCAAGAGTTTGTCTTAGATCTTGGAGGAGATGTAGGAATTTCACTTTTCAGCAATACTGAAACGGTTAGGACTATGGCAAGTCTTCGAGATGGACTAAAATGCCTTTTACATAAAGGGATGTGCATAACTCTTTGGGGGGCTTGCAGAATGTTATGGCTTGCATCTAGCTGTCCTCCAAAGCCACACGCAGTCATTGGGGCAGTTTCTAGAGTTTGTGATTAATTCATGATCCAATGCAGGGATTATGGGCATGAGTACTACACCAGCCTTGGGTTGGATAACCTGAATATAAAGAAAGGAAAGAGGCTTGCTAGCTGCCACAGCCCCTGCTCCTCTCATGCTGACTTTCAAAATTGTTCAGTAGCTATGAAGTTGAACAAATATATCCATGGTCTATGAACTAGCAATTCCAGAACCAAATATAGAGCCAAACCACATCTCTTAGTTACTTTTCTCTTGTTGCTAGGGCAAAATATCCAACACCAAGAATGAAGGAAGGATAGTCTTATTTAGCTATCTGTTGTGTCTTTTGTTGCACATATTTGCTAGCCCGTTAGTGTTATCATGCTTTTAATTTTTAACCATTCTGGTAGCATGGAGTAGTGTCTCTATGGTTTTAATTTGCATTTCCCTTGTCAATACAGCTTATTGGCTATTTGGATATCATGTTGAATGGAATAACTATTCAAATCTCTTCCCAGTTTTCCTGTTGGATTGCCTACCTTTTTCTTATTTACTTAGTAGGAGTTCTTTGTGTACTCTGAATGGAAGTCCTCTGTTCATGATTCATATAAAGACTAAAGAGATAGAACATAGAAATATCTTTTCCCATTTGTGATTTGCTTTTACACTTAGAGTATAATTTTGTGATAAACAGAATATCTTAATCTTAACATAATCCAAACTACTCTATTCCACTATGGCTAGAACTTTTAGGTCCATTTATGGGTAAGTAAAATGGTTGACACTTCTCAGAAGTACAAATCTCCAATAGTCATGAAAAAGTTCATATATCTCTAGCCATTGGAGAAATACAAAATAAAACAATGCAAAGATTTCACCTTAAACCAGAAAGAATAGCAATCATCAAGAAATCAAATAATAGCAAATGCTGGCAAGGCTGCAGTAAAAAAGGAACTCTTTTACATTGCTGGAAGAAATGTAAACTAGTACAATCACTATAGAAATCAATATGGCGATCTCTCAAAGCACTAAACCTAGAAATTCCATTTAACCCAGTTAGCCCCTTTCAAAGTATCATCCCAAAGAAGCTTAAGACATCACATTACAGAGA
>PVKN010032903.1:0-12176 GCA_004027915.1 Capromys pilorides
TAAGCACCAGTTTAGGCAAGCGCAGGGACCAAGGTTCAATTCCTGGCACGACATGCTGCACTGGCCCCTCCCCTGGGCACACTGAACTGGCCACAGAGGCAAGGCATGGTGGCACAGGCCTATAATCCCAGCACTGGGGAAGCTAAACAAACAGGAGGATCACTACAAGTCCAACCTGCATAATGAGACTCTGTACCAAATGCATTAAAAAAAACTAAACCTGATGAATGTGATCATTGCTTATATCTAAAATATACCAATCAATGAAAAAATGAATTGAATTGCAAAAAAAAAAAAAGGTGCTTGTTCCTAGAAAAGGTAAGTCAACATCTCCGTAAGAAAAGCTTTCTAAAAGATGAAAACCTAGCACAAGAGCTCAGCTTTTTCTTATCCTATTAAATGAACAAATTATTTAACCTTCATCTGTCCTCAACTCTTCCCTTCATTCTGCCAAAACTGACACCATTATACTTCCGTGGGATGAAGACTGCTTCCTGAAGGAAGGCTTCCCACTCAGGTTTGCAAGTCCTGCTTTTGGGCTTCTTCCACACCATGAAGAAATGGACAGGGTTTCTTGATTTCCAAAGTGTTTCCCTCCTCCTTGGAATGATTGCCAACAGCTGGCTTATTTTTTTAAAATGTGATTCCCCAGTAATTTCCTCAATTGGCAGATAAGGAAGTATCACTTTGGAGAAAATAAGGATTTAGGTGATTTGTAGAGACTATATCATTGACAGTGTAAGAAAAGCCTTGGGCCAGTGGGTGTCTTTCACTGTAGGCTCAAGTATTTGTATATTCAGTTGTCCATTTGCCAGAGGTAGTATTTGGTCTTCTAGATTTTCACATTTCCAGAGAAAAGTCTTAGTTGTGGCAATATAGGCCTTATGGAAAAGATGCCTAGATTTGAAGAAATTCCCATCATCATGACACAGAGTCAATTTTCTGTCAGTTTATTGATATTCAATAGGTAGGCAGACTCTGGAGATGAGCAGAGGATCTGGGAGGGGAGAAGACAGGAAGGAGGAGAGCAGAGGGTGAAAGAAAAAGGCTCAAGATTCAGTATGTATGTGTGCAAGCTCCCCACTATGGTTGTATTTATTATGTATCATAAACATAATGATAAAAAAGAGAAGAAAATATATACCTACATCTCTAAGGTCTGTAACGTTTTGTGGCCTGATTTTTGTAATTAAGCTAGTATCCATCACATCATTTTTACTTTTTGGTAAAATATGAATACTTCAGATCTACTTTCTTAATAAATAATACATTATTATTAACTGTGGCACGTATGCTATGAATTAGGTCCCCAGAACTCATACATGTTATTTCTTCAGGTTTGTGCTTCTTGATCAATCTCTCCCATTTCTTCTTCCTAAGTGACAACCGTTCTATTGTGTTTCTGTCTCTGTTTATGCACTGATGCACGTTTAGGTTATTTCCATGTCTGCTGTGATGAATAATCCAGTAGTGAGCATGGAGGTACGTTACCTGTCCATGGTATCTAATTCATACCCTTTGGATGCATACCCAAAGTGGGATTCCTGGATCCTATGGTAGTCTCATTCTTTTTAAATTTTTATTAGCATTTTGCAGTTCATAATGATTACATCCATTGTAGGGAGTTGACGCATGTACAAAATGTATCTTAATTCTTTTTTAATTTCTTTCTTCTGCCCCTTCCTCCATTTTAACTTTGTGAGGAGCCTCTATACTGCCTTCCATAATAACTGCAAACATTTACATTTCCACCAATAATGTGCCAGGACTCCCTTTTCTCCACATCCTCACCAGCATTTGTTATTTCCTATCTTTTTGATGACAGATATGAGGTGATATTTCGTTCTAGCTCTTTTTTTTTTAACTGACTCGGTATGTATGTATGTATGTATGTATGTATGTATGTATGTATGTATTTATTTATTTTATGGCTGGCTCAGCCTGTCCTGGGGGTGGCACTGGTGCAGCATGTGGTGCCGGGAACCGAATCGCGGTCCCTGCAGTTGCCTAAGCTTTCCTAAGCAGGCACTTTAGACCATTGAACCATCTTGCCAGCCCCAAAGTTTTTGCCAGGCAGGCACTTGTGCCATGGAACTATCTCCCCAGCTTTCGTCCTAGTTTTGATTTGCATTTTCTTAATGATTAGTGAGGTTGACCATCTTTTCCTGTGCATGTGTCATTTGTGTAAAATAGAACCAAGTTTACTCAAGCTGGTAAGAATAAAGTTCTAGCCCTAAAAACTGACCTCTGCCTAGCAAGATCAACAAAGTTGCCAGATGCAGGACCAACTCACAAAACAGCAGTGGCATTTTTCTTTAGCAGCAAAATCCAACGCTGAGATACAATCAGAATTAGCTTTCACTATAACAACAAAAATTATGAAATATATAGAAAACTAAAGCACATCTATGACTTTTTGTTATGTTAAAGAATTAAAAAATTCTGATTATACAGAGAGAGTTTATTCTCTTGCAGGGAGCAACATAGTTTTACACTAATGGTCAATTCTTGCCCAAATTAAACTAAAAATTTAATGCAATATGAATTAAAATTTCTATAAGACTTGTTTTGAGGAATATAAAAGCCTTACTTTAAAATGGATATTTAGTGGCCAGGGAGATAGCTCAGGGGCAAAGTGTCTACCTGGCAAGTGCAAGGTCCTGAGTTCAATCCCCGGTTCTACAAAAATAAAAATAAAAAAGTAAAAAATAAATAAATAAAATAAAGTGGATATTGAAGGATATATTCTTCCCCGAGTAGCCAAGCCAACTTGGTTAAAAGGAGGATCAAAGAGAAGAAAAAAAGAACTTGCCTTGTCATATATATTCATACTACAAAACCTAGTGGCAAAAGCTATTGGAAAACCAAGCAAGCCAAAAAAATAAAGGGCTCCTAAGTACACCTACACATAAATGGTAAGCTAATAAAAGATAAAAACAATGCTGCAAAACAAAAGACAATTTGTAGAAGATGTTGATAAAAAATTATTTAGAGGTGGAGATGTTCAGCAAGAAAAGACCAAAGGAAAAGGAAAAACTAGGAATATCGCTGTATTTGTGCTTCTGCTATCTGTTTAAAATGAAATAATTGTGTAAAATATGTGATCAGTTTTTGAAAGGGGTCACATAGTGAGCTGTCCTGATTATGTCTGCAGTGTGACTGACCTCTGCAGTGGCAGTGTTAGCTGTTTGTGAGGCTGGAGAGAAGATGGAAAGGCACACAGGACTTGGGTTTTGCTGAAGTCTCAGGCATCTGACTGGGATGCCAGTGTTGCATTCCTGCCTACAGGTGGGGGACTGCTTAGGGCAGGAGATGGTAGAAAGCAGGCCTCTGGGTTACTGTCATGAGCTGCTCAGACAGTGGAGCTGCTTTGAAAGCCCTGGGTCAGTGTGGATTCTCGCATCCAATTCTGTCTCATGCTGTTTTGTTCTAATAGAGGTTCTGAGAGCAGCTGTTTGAGCTGCATTGAGTAGTGTGTTCAAAGAGCTGGTTCATCTTTTGTACTGGCATTGACCAAAATCCCCATGTGTTTTGGCCAAGACTAAAACCCCTCAAATCACACTGCAGGGACCCTGTGCCTTTTGTCAGGGTGGGATGGAGCTGTGTGCACCACGGCCGAGCCTGGAGCTCTGCTCACTTGCTCATGTGCAAGACTCAGGCTTAATCTTCCTGATGCAAACACAGCACCATTAGTTCAGATTCTGATGACTGACCACCTCTGTCGTACCAAACAGTTATTGGAGTTGTAGTTCCAGGATGGGATGTTTGCTTTGCCTTTTCTTTTTTTCATTTGTTTCCTTCCCTCCCCCCCCTCCCCCTCAGAATGTGCTACTGAAATTGAATTTAGATTGCAGAGATAGCTTGGATGTCTAAGCACCTGCCTGGCAAGCACAAAGACCTGGGTTTAACCCCTGGCACCATATACCAAGCCATCCCCAGAAGTCCAGGTGCACCATGCCAGCTGCTGAAATCCCAGCACTGGGGAGGCTGAGACAGGAGGATCATTACAAGTCCAAGCTGTGTAGCAAGACCTTGTATCAAATAAATAAATGAATAAATATTTTTAAAAGAAATTTGAGTTTAATCCATTAGAGCATTTTTCTCTTCCTTTTTAGAAAAAATTCATTTGTCCATCTGATTCCCTTTGCTTTCTCAGTTTGCCGGTAGCAGCCAAGGCTAAGTCTTCCCGAAGTGAGTGTTCACGTGTTGTCTCATGTGATCTCAAGGCCCCTCTTGTCCTTACTGGAGGCAATAAGGTGTCATAAAAAGCATGTGGGCTTTGGACTCTATCAGGACTTGGGCATTTGGGTCTCACTTGCCTCTGCCTCTCTCCAGCATCATCTAGGGCAAATCTAACCTCTGTTGCTCTGTCCCTGCTTTTATAAAATGAGAAATAATATCCACCTCATGGTGCGATATTGTGAGGATTCAATAAAACAATCAGGAAAGTGTCCATGTGTCTAGTGCAAAGCAGAGCCTGAAGGACGGCTCCCTGCCTTCACTGGCTTGCACACTTGTCCTGTGCATGTGGTCCTGGACGAGATAACAAAGTCACACCAAGTTCTGCTAGAGGGACATCTAGTCCAGGCAGCTAATCTGCAAAATTCTCTTTCATATCAAAGAACAAACATTTGCTTGCTTGCATTTATTTATTTATTTATTTATTTATTTATTTATTTATCCTGCTTTTGAAAATGCTATGCAGGCTCCACCTCCAACTTAGAAACCCAGTCAGCCAAGCCATAACACCAACAAAAGATGGTCGTATATTTTCTTTTTTTCCTTCCCTACTAATATGGATTATAAAATTTATCGTATCTACACCCTGTGCTCTGTATAACTACTATGAGGACAACAATATTCAATGTATCAATTATTATGAATGCACTACTAACATGTTTTGAAACTATCATATTGTTATTTCTTATTTAAAAAAAAGAGTTTAAAAAAAAAAACTAAAAGAAAATATACAACCAACTTTGGTTGGTGCTGAGGCTTGGCTGATTGTGTTTCTAAGTTGGAGGCGGGGCCTACATAGCCCTCCAAGCCCTGCCCAGATGCGCAGGCCAGTGCTTGCTGCATACCCACCAGCGGGCAGATGACAGCAGGGCTCTAACTTTGGAATCCAGTTTGTCAGAGGGCAGCAGGGGCAGAAACAAACCCCCACCTTGTCATCGCGCATGGCCAGCATGAGAAGTACTTAGCCTTTTATCCTGCAGCCCACACTTAGGGAGATGCTCTTTCACCACCCCCCAGAACAGCCTGAAAAACTTGTTTTCTCCCCTGAGCCCCAAATAAATTTCTTCCAGAAAACCAAGAGAACCAAAAAATTTCCCTTCTCCTTCTTCAAATATCACAGATCCAGGTGATCCTTGCTTGTGCTAAAAATAAACTTGGAATTCACTTTGACCATTTAAAGGCACTTCCCAGGGCCTTTCTGCTGTGGACCCATAAAATGGTCCACAGCCAATTAGCAGGCCACAGGCGAGCCCTTGATTAGTTGTAGCACTCACTGGTCAGTGATGTTATAGTCTTGTTCCATTGCAGAGATCTAAAACTCGCAGAAAGTGTCTTCTGGGGCCTCGGCACTGGTCTCTAACTGATGTTTCTGGCAATCCTTAGCTGAGTTTTGGCCCTGCAGACATAGCTAGTGGGGGGTGGTGGTCCCTTCTGGAAGCTGGCATCCAGGCTTCTCGTACAGGGCTGAGAAGGTGGGACTTGCCCTCTGCATTGAACTTTTTCATCTTGTTTCCAGAACTCATGGTTCTCTCACTTCCATGTGTCCTACCCTCTTCCTAAAATTCCTTTCCCCAAATCTTTCCTCTGTGACATTTGTTTTCTTTATTAAGAGATGGGGTTACAGGTGTGTGCCACTATGATGAGTCTCAATTGCCCTCTCAGCATGCTTTGGGGGTGGGGCCAGCAAGGCATGCTGGAGATCAAATCCTTGGTCCCTTCCTCTGTCTAAGTAGGCCCTTAAGCAGGTCCTTTAATCCGCTGAGCTATGTGGCTGGCTCTAAGAAGTTATTTTGTGTTTTAGCTTTTGCTTTTTTTGGGGGGGGAGGGCGGTGCTGGAGATTGAACTTGGGACCTTACACTTGCCAGGCAAGCACTGTGCCTCTGAGCTATATCCGCAGCCCACTTTTAAAACTTAAAAGCTTGAAGGTCTTGAGTTCCATTCCAGACATGGGATTTTGATTCCATGAACTTGTGGCAATGAGCAGAAACTTTTAGGAAGAAGTCTACAGAAGGGGATGATCCTCAGTTTGGTTCACTGATGTCCTTTTTGTTTTGATGCAGTGAATATGTGAAGGGTGGCAATTAAATGACAAACTTGAAGACCTGTTTCCCTCTAAGCAGATGACAGCTTAGAATCAAATTCATACCCTTGAGACTTCAGTGTTGTCTCTCAAATTGAAAAGTAGCTTTGCACTGGGGGAAAACAAGCTGGAGTCAACAAGACAAAAGGCATTTCAGATCCCTTGCTGGCATGGGTATTTGGATGGCAACACAAACATATTAGCAATCTGTTGGATTACGTTCTTCATGAGTTATGTCAATTTTTGAAACTAAAGAGAAGTTTTCTGCACAAAATGTGTTTTGCATTTGTTTGAACTCAAACTATGCGAGACATGAAGCGTGGGTCTTCGGAAAGCCGCTGCTTTTTCCTCGGGCCCTGTTCAAACTTCTTCATGGAAAGAGTAAGCTGAGAGCTCTAGATTCAGTCTGAGAAAGAGAGGGAAAACAAAGCCCCCTAAAACTGTAATACACAGTGTGCTAATTTTCAAAAAGACTTTACCTTGTAGGACTATTACAAGAATTAAATTAATTTGTAAAATGTAATATTTACCCCCACTTACTTATGTCCTGGCATGGATAATGGTAGTTTACTGTTGTACTCTTCTTGGTCAAGATGTGTCTTTTTTTTGTAACACACACACGCACATACACACGCACACACACACACACACACACACACACACACACAAATGTCTTGTTGAAAAATAAGCTAAGTTTATGAGGCAATATTTGAGGAGCATAGGCAGTGACCCAGTATGCCGCTTACTGTCTATAAAGGGTATGCTCAATATTTTTTATTGGAGCTTGTTTTCAGCCTGCCTTGAGGGAGGGGCTGGCGTAGCATGTGGTGCTGGGGATGGAACTTTGGATCCTATGGTTGCCTAAGCTTTCTTAAGCAGGTGCTCTAAACCACTGAGTCATCTCACTGGTTCCTATTGGAGCTTGTTTTAAGGAGTATCGGGGACCAGTACCTGTGACCTGTTTGTTCATAAGGAAGCCAAAATAGAAACCACCCACTAAAACCAAAATGTTGTAGAAAATCAAGGACAATTCACAAAGGCAAAGGAGAAGCTGCGGAATCAGTCCACAGCAAGAACAAAGAAAATCAGCTCTTGTGTGGTTTGGAGCAAGGGCTGCCAGCTACGAGGGAGAGGGTCACGGTGTACAGTCCAAAAAGCTTTCAAATGCTTCTAGAGATTCGTCTTTTCTCCACTTACTACCACATAACAACAGTCTGATTGAGGTATTTCAAGGCAGCAATGGCCTTTCCACCGGCTGGGAAGGGCTTTGAGTAATGGCCTTCACTTACTTGCTTCTAATAAGGTCGTCATGAAATTTGGAAGTAGAAACTGCTTGAGAAAATTCCTATTTGTAAGATTTAAGTTTTCTGCAACTGGGGCTCCCTTGGATTACTACTGAGTGATTAATATTGTGCAAACTGTGGGAAGATCATTTCTCCCAGTTACTAACCCAGAAGGTGAATTTGTTTTATTTTCAGCATTACTGATCATAAACTTGTCATGGGATTGTCTATGCCCAAGGGTCAAAAGACTAGATGGATTTTTAGAAATTATGTTTCCATAGATGAAAGACATAGTCTAATGTTCACTGGATTAAAGGAGAAAAGTCAGTAAATATCAAAACACTTAATTTGGTAAGCTTCGATGCATCCTGTCTTTGATTTCTGTCCTGTTATCCCTGTTTGCACCTGGCTCCAATGTACATGGGTTGGCTGTGATGCTCAGCGGTGGCAATGGTTTCCTAGGAGACCTGTAACAAATCCTGCCTGTAGCCTCTTAGCAAGCAATACTGAGTCACTTCTTTCTTTTTTTTTTTTTAATTTTTTTATTTTTTTTTTATTTTAGGGAAGGGTTTATAGGGTGTTTAGGGCCTCACTACTAGATCAGACTGGGATTACAGGCCCTGCACCACCAGGCCCACTCTCAATTGCTGTCTCAGCACCCCAGGGGTGGGGCCAGCACAGCAGGCCCAGGGATTGAACCCTCAGCCCCTGCAACTGCTTGCAGGTACTTTAATCCACTGAGCTATTTGGCCAACCCTGCCTCTCTAAACTGAGCTGATGCCTTCATTGAGAGGGGAAAGGCCTGTTGTAACAAGCTGAATCTAGTGCAGGTCCTGTGTCTGGCCATAGCGACTTGAAGATCCTCTGCAACAAGACCCAGTTGCACGTTTCAGGTGTCAGGTTTCTCAGGGCCCGTCCTTGCCACTGAAAGAGTTAGCAGCAAAGAAAATAATCTCCATGTACAGCCATCCTTGTGCACAGCTTTGGATCCCAGCCCCTCTCTTTCCTCCACCTGGGCTTTGTGCAGGCTCCACCTTACAGCAGCACCTGCCCTGGGCTTCCCCATCCTTGCTGCCTGCTCACATGACTGTGTGGAAGCATGGAGCCACAGAGCAGAAGCTGGTGGACAACTGCTATGGGTGACTGTAGGTTTCTTAGAAACTCCTATAAAATGGAGCATAGTGTAACCAACACACACACACACACACACACACACACACACATACTCTGACCTTATCTTGTTTCCTTTTCTTTCCCTCCTCTCTGGAATCAACTACCTGCCAGTATGCTTGGTAGAAAACCCAGGCTTAAGTCAAGGGCCAGGACTGTGTATAAAGTAAGCCTGTCCGCGTCATTCCAGACATGCCAAGAAAATATTAGGATCATTCCATTTTCTCACAGATAATATCTGCAATGACATACAAAATGTTACCACTTTCTATAAGCAACACTTTGTTTTTAGAACTTGTCTGTTTTGTTAGCAATCAAAATTGAGCTGTCATTGACATGTAACCTCCGCACAGTCTTCCCTTTGGCCTCCCGGGTAGATGGGCTGGCGCCTTAGCCTCATGACTTGAGCAGTAAGGCTAAGAGTGCATCAGCAGGGCCTAGCTTCTCGTCACAGAACTATCAAAATCTCATGATGTGGAACACGAGTGAGAAGGAGAAGTGGTTGTGACCAGGATAAGAGAGATCCTGTGCAAAAGACTGTGGTTCTGGGCATTACCAGGTCTCATATGAATGCATTTGGTTTGAAGACTTGCTCTCATTTACATTCTAAGCCAGCACTGTTTATGATGTACGGAAGTGTGCAGTACTGTTGCATCCTATGGGGATGATATCCTATAGGGGTAGACTAGTAATAAAGGCTTTCAATCAGTGGAGAACTTGGAACTGAATTAGCAAAAAGGAATTAAAGAGCAATGGCAGTAAACAGAACCAAAGTAGAGAAATCTCTCTATAGATTACTAATGAATACCTAGTAGATTATTAGTAAGGACCTAGTAAGTGGAATAGAAGTGTCCTCCGAAAGACCTTGCAGAAGACATGCATTTTAAATTAGACAATGGTCATTTTTGGCTGGTAGGAGGGTTATGGAGATTATTCTAGGCCGTGAGAAAAGAATGAACAAAGATATGAAAGATCATTCATTTGGTTTCTTGTACCCACTTTGTACCTGATGCCAGGAATACGGTGAAGGACAAGTCACATTTGTGGAGTTTGTAGCCAGCTCTTGGTGGGCTGTGAGCAGGCCTGGTCTTCCCTGAGCCAGTCTCCGTAGAGCAAGAGCTCCTCCTCCAAGTTCCTTGAAAGACAAGTGAAGTATCAATAATCTTTTTTCTTGTTTTTATCCACTGATAAATTACTTTTATTTCTCATTAAATGAGCAGTCATTAGTATATTAATGGTACTTTTCTGAGAGAATAAAATTTGCTTTGCAGAATTTTAGTTCTGGGATGCAAAATGTATCACTGGTAAACATAGGTCAACTCTTGCTATTATCTTACGCTCACATGTTTTTCTTTCTGAGGAACTGAGAGGTTTAATTGATAGCTGTCTATTTGATCCACATTTATAATATCTAATATATACAAAACATATATTATATATTTAAATATATGAAATATATTTGAAATTATATATGAAATATGTATTTTAAAAAAAAAAATAAATGAAGACAGCATTATATACTAATGTGTAGGTGTTCCTATTTTTTTCTTTTTTTAATTATGATGGCTGGCTCAGCCTGCCCTGGGGATGGGGCTGGCGCAGCATGTGGTGCCAGGGATCAAACTGTGGTCTCTGTGGTTGCCTAAGCTTGCCTAAGCAGGCTCTTTAGACCACTGAACCATCTTGCTGGCCCAAGGTGTGCCTATTTATTGCTTTCTTGATCAAGATAGAAACATATTTCTAGCTATTAAAAATTTACTTTTTCCTATAATGACTCTAGCTTTTAGAAATTAGATAAATAGCAACTATGGAGATCCTCAAACACATTTATGCTGAAATTTTCTTTGATTACTATAATTTTTCAACGTATTACTTCACATTGGAGATATAAGAAGCAACCAGGTGTGAAGGACAAAGTGTAGAGACGTTGTAGGGCCTAAATTTATGTTTTATCATATATTGAACCAACCTTTGAGCGAGGACTTGGGACAAAACTGAGCCATCACTGGAAATAGTATCCAGCACCTTTTGTAGGCTGAGGGTATTGAGGAAAATCCCTTTCTTGATCCCTAACCTGCCTGCATTATTTTTCCATTCTGTGTATTTCCAGTACAGACAAAAAGTGCAGAACTGACAAAGTATTTGTTATTTTTATTGTGATGAATATTGTTTCCTTTTGAAGAGCAGAGACAGATAATTCATGTGGGTTGACTCATCCCAACTCCTGAGTGCATAACACAAAAGCTGTTTATACGGAACAGGAAATTAATTTAAAAACAGTTGGTGGCCATGCCTAACACGACTTTGGTGACCGATAGGAAAAGAGGCCCTGGCAATGTCAGACGAGATTTGAAATTACTGACAGAATGGAGGCCTTGAAGAAACTTCATCTTGATGTGCTCAGCATGGCAGGCAGCGCCTCGGTGATTGCCTGCTTGGTTCATCAGCCTCCTTTTCTGTTGCACAGCATGGAGAGTCAGCTATACAAAAAAAAGTGAAAAAGTTTCAATTTAACATTTACTGGAGTCTACATTAGCCAAAGCCAGTGATGGTCAAACGCTTTAGAGCTTTCAGGGATGCAAACAGCCCCTGTGGCCTGCATCCCATAGGATTACTAATACTGTCCTAGGCACTTCGTTATAACAAAGACATCAATTTATTCACTTGAAATTATATGTGTATATATAAATTATATTATTTGATAGCCACAGGCCTGCCCCTCAGGATGTAGTGATGAACAAAAGTTTGGAACTAAGAATCTGATGAGCAGGCCCAACTGCAGTACAGGTTGCAGACGTGCACTGTAATGGTTTATATCTAGGTACCTTCCCAAAGCCTCACTCACGCAGCATTGATTGGATCACAGGTGTGTGACATTCAGTGTATTAGCCCACTGACGAGTTCATAGCCAAATGTGACGCTGGGAGGTGAAGCCTGATCGACAGAGGATGGCTGCAGGGGGCGTGGCCTGGCCAGGTCTCTCCCTCTCTCTTTCCCCTCCCTCTTACCCTCTTGACAGCTCCCAGCTATTTCTCCCTGCCATGCTGTCCTGTCTTGGAGTCACCCGACTATAAACTCAAACCTCCTCAAACTGAGTCAGAATGAACTTTCCTCCTTCAAGGGCTGGGTGTTGGCATCGTTTGTGTCTCAGTAATAAGAAAGTAGTTAAAACATCCATGATCCATTTTCTGACTCGGTCCCTATGCCTGACAATGTAAAACACTCTAATGAGAGGAGTCTGTATTAGGGACCAGGTGAGACCTACTGAAAACAGAGGGAGACAGAAGGCCAAAAATCTGTGGCGAGGTGCTATTTTTATCTTGACTTAACATTCTCTCTCATTTGTTTTTTGAGCTATCTGTATACTGTGCAGTGGCATCTTCTGTATTCTGTTTTCATAAAG
>PVKN010032904.1:0-12158 GCA_004027915.1 Capromys pilorides
CAGTAAGGAAAAGATAGATGACTATGAATGTGCACACATAGCTATATGGAGGCATGTTTATCTATATTATATCTCTACATATACAAATATATACAAGTTCCTGAAGGATCAAATCACTCTTGTATGTATCTACTCATAATTTGCATTCTCCATCACTTTCGTAGGCTGTCTTCAAGTTCTAAGTAGGAAGAAGTTGATAGAAACAGATTTGGAAGCCTGGGAATGAGAATTAATGATTAGGTAGGAAATTTTGCTCAGTAATCTCAACAGAATCTTTAAGCAAAAAGAAGATGCTTGGATCCTCTCAACTGCTCATTAGGTGTCTTTATGATATGTCTTCAAAGCAGCCAATATATTGCTTATCACAGCAATTTGCTCCCATTTTAGTTATGAGTATCTCCCAGAGTTCCAAGATCACAGACACTGATTCATGTGACTAAATAAAAATGAATCTTGCAACCATGATAGGAAAGCCCTGGGCAAGACAAAGCAAAACAGAAGTCTTACCCCACACCAAGTGAGGAAATCAAAATTGAAAGCCAGTATACTCAGTAAAACATCAGTTACAATGGACATACATAGGTAGGTGCTCCCTGTCCCTGATAAAGGCAGAAACATTCTGACCTTCCTGGTCAATGTGAGAGCCACTGTAATTTGGATGCCGAATTATGCAAACTAACTAAATTCATAGTCAAAGGAAATCACTCTCAAGTATAAAAATATAGCTTTACCTATGATTCAGCTTTCCTCCATGGGTTTTAGTTTACCCTTATCTGGGAGACATCTCGATACCCACCATGGAAGGTAACGATAAACTAAAAAGCACATATCAAGGAAATTATTATTTTCTTCAAAAATGAAGATATTTCTAAAAAAGAGAAGGGTTAAAAAGAAAACACAGAATCCAAGAACATGTATCTTGTCAGTCTTATTAAATATATAACACAAGAAAATTTTATCATTAAAAGTATATAATGGCAAACATCACAACAGTAGAACAGGCATAAAATGACTAAAAGAGGAAAAATAAATATACAAACCACAAAATGTTTTCTAAGGGATTAGGAAGCTTACTTGGACAAGTTAAGTGACAATAAAATATTAATATGTGCTCATTTGTCATGTGTTAATTAGCAGAATAAGCTGTAGGAAGTCCGGATTACCATGCAAATGTTAATTAGGTCATAATTTATGTTAAGCATTTCTAAGTTTAGGAGCACTGCGTCTCATTTAGCAGCAGTTGAACTTTAGAAATAATTTGCATGTGCAACAGCTCGTTTTCAATTTTAATATGACAGTTGCTTCATTTTAATAAATACAAGAAACTGCATTTAAATAACAGCAAATTCAGAAATAATTTGGTCACAGTCAGAGCTTCTCCTCAGAACATGGAAACTGTCCTTTCACCACTAGTCATGTTAAAAAATAATCTGCAGAAGATTTTTTTCTGAAAGATCTAACCAGTGCATTGCTGCCGTGCACGTTAGGAACCCTAGCTCTCCGGGAAGCTGAAGCAGGAGGACTGCATTTTGCAGCCCAGTCTGGAAATTTAGCAAATGAGTGAGTCTGTCTCCAAGAAATACATGAGAAAATGGGCTGGAAATATAGCTCAATGCAAAAGCCTCAGATTCAGTCCCGGGTACTGGGTCAGTGTGGGGTTAAGGGCCAAGAGTTTCCTTCCAGGTCCTTACTTCTGTCTTTTAATTTTTTTGACAAAATATGCTCCTGGCTGATTTTCACACACTCCAGTTTGACCTTTACTATCCCACTGACTTCTGCATTTACCTCAAACTCAACCACACAGCAACACTCAGCCATTGCTCTCTCCTTCCATTCCATTTTTATACATTTGCGTTGTACTTTTAAAAAGTCTTTAACTTTTCAAGTTTGCTTTTTCTTCTGTCTCTGAACAGAAAATAATACATGCTATTATACTGAGGTCCTTATCAGTCCTAGAAAACTGGGCTTGGAAAGATAGGAAGTCCTTAGCCCAAGAAAGGAGGGAAATTCTTGCATTTGGGGGGCTTTGTGAAGGCTTTATTTACTGCTAGATTGATTTAGAGAAAGCTTTTCACCATGCCATTGACCACAATTCAGTGGCCAGATGAAGCCAGTTTATCCCTTGGCAGAAAATGCTCATAAGCCTTAAAATAAAATATAAGTAACCAGGCTTGGCCGTGGATGCCTGCAATCCCACACTCTGGAAACAGAGGCAGGAGTGGTACAAGTTCAAACTCAGAATGTGCAATTTAGGAATTTAGTAACTGTGTGATCTCAAAATAAAACAGCAAAATAAAATAAAAAGGGACTGGGGATGCAGCTCAGTGCGAAGACTGTGGACTCATTTCCAAGTACAACAAATAAATAAATAAATAAATAAATAAATAAATAAATAAATAAATAGTTGAACTTAAAACTGTGGGAAGATACTGTACTTAAAGTGCATGATGTTGTGATCTGTGCCCTCCATTATGAATGGACTGAAGAAGCTGATCGAATGCTACAATAGGCCTAATTGATATTTCACACCATTTGTAAATTAACAGGACAAAAGTACCAGGTATTCCTATTGGTGACATGACTATAGAATTTCAAAAACATTATTTTCATCAATGGTTTTCTGCTTTAAAATTTTACATTTTGGTTATAGAACATAACATTAAGAAAAAAAAATCATATCTCTACTCTCAAACACCATCATCATTTTCCACTTCTTGTCCATATGCACATACTTCTTAAAAATCTATTTGTGATCACAGTGCATGGAAAATGTATCTTCAGTGGTTTCCTATCCCTGAAAGTAGGAATATTTAAAATATGCTTCAAGAAACCCTTGTCAGCTTCAGAAGGGAAGCACAGCTTCAGAGACTGAGGCCCAGTAGTCCTCACCCGACCATCCAGCAGAGCAGCTCCAAGTTTGTTTTATGTATAGGCTTCCAAATAAGCTTTGATTCACACTTTTCTTTTTAATGTGAGTTTGCTGCCAACATTAAAGATCCTAACTTAGAAATAAAACCCAAGATTTCAAACTTCTCATAGGCAATGGGGCACAGTGTGTAGACATGCCAGTGACCCACTAGAGCTAAGCTTGTTTTTTATTTGGATGTTATGGTCCCCACCACAAAATGGTTGTGCCTGATCTCTGGGCAGTTGGGTTGGCAGCCATTCACTAGATAATTAAATGCCTCCTTGGCTTATCACTAAAATTCAATGGCCCCTACCTTCAGTGTGTAATTATTTTGTGAGCTTCTGGTATTAGCATTATTGCAGCGCAGGAATTGGTAAAATTCCTCCCATGAGGCTTTTCTTCCCTTCATTCAATCCATTAGGGTTATCTTTGCATTATCTTTCTGCCTTTATCCAAGTTCTATGTATTCATCAAATCGTAGATCAAACACTACCTCGGCAATGAATAACTGTATATTCCAAATTGCAATACCTTTCTTCACTCTTAGGTGTAACTAGCAGAAGACAGGAAACTCAACAATTTGTTAGGATGAAATCAAGATTCTTAAATACATAGAGAAAGTCATTAAGGTCTTATTTTGTTAATACTTTATATTTGATGCTTATTTAGTGTTTATTTCCTCAAGACAGTATTATTTTCCAGAAGTCACAAAGTATTCTTCCAGAGCCTTTACATTATTTTACATGGTGGAAAAGTTGGCTTTTGAAAACCTTATTTCTGGCATCTCATGAAAATATTTGCACAGAATCACCACATTGGGCCTGAATAAACATATGGCAACTATTGACTGACACTAAGTAGAAGCTGCTTCCCCGCTCCCCACCAAAAAAGGGGGTGTTGGGGAGATAGCTCAGTAGAATAAGGTCTTGCTTGGCAAGTGTAAGGGCCTGAGTTCAATCACCGGTTCCGGAAAAAAAAAAAAACTACTTAAGCTGTAGTCATGTAGTCATGCTTGGACTTTTCTAATTTTATTTATATAAATGCTATGCCTACTTGGAGTTCATCTGACCATACTAACTCCCATTGTCTTTTGGCTGTTCTGAGCAAGAACCTACCCCATGATGCAGAGCTTAATCCTATTTCTCAGGACTTCTGCATTTCCCATTTTTCTTGATATATGCAAAAAATTAAATATGGAATTCTGGATATTAAAAGTCTAGACAGAGAAATCTATCAGATATCATGCTTTTGAAAATGGTTATTTATGTCATTTTCACAATCAATTTGCAAAACCCAACTATCAACCTGAGACTTAAATGTCCCTCTCAAACTGATATATACCATTTGCATCATGTATTGAGAGAAAGACAGGTTCACACATGGAATGCGCTGGAGCTTTCTACTGGGAAGAGTTTCCCTGCGTTTTCACTGTACACTCAGCTTAAGCAGGTATTTGCTTTCTACAGCTATTAGCGTCATACAAATAAAATTAAGAAAATGATCAAGAGAAAGAAAGCGAAAATAGAATGTAGAATACGCTAAAGAAGAACATATGGATGGTACAAATATGAATGCATATCAAATCAGTACAGAATCAAGCTGATCCACCCAAGTAACGAGATGGTTTGTGACAGTGGAGACTTGAAGAATCCATGTGTTCATTATGTAGAATGTAGCCACTAAGAACAGCAATCAAAAGCCAGCTAATTGAATTATCCATGAGCCCATTTAAAGAAGAAATATTGCTCAATAAAATTATATAGCTTCTCTCCAGCCCATCCCTCCAACTATTTTATCTTTTCTCTAGGGCACATGTACCTGATATCCATGACAAAAATCCTCAGCATAGCAGAGAACTGATCAATTTCTCCACGTTCATTGGGGCCCAGAGGAATATCACTCATAAGCAAATAAGGGGTTTGCTATAAAAGTACAACATAGGAATTTCTTGCAAAGAGCTTGCAATCTTAGCTCCTGGTCTAGAATAGTCCCAATACCTGTCTCTTTTGTGTAATATTCTATCATTTGTCTTAACTGCTTCAAAGTAAATCATCATGGCCTAAAGCATTCTCTCTCGAGGTAAATATATCCTTGCTGTAGCAAATCTTGAACTTGCCTTTGTTGCATGTTCACCAGCACCTACATGTGTGTAGTCTGTCTATCAGAGCCAGCAGGTATAAGAACCACAGTAAATCTTACACATACACACACACACACACACACACACACACACACACACACACACACACACAATTGTAGGGGTGGACCTTTGAGACACTAAAGTATGTAGGTTGCAGGGTGCATAAAAAATGAACTTCTCTTCTGTAGTGTTTAGGGTGGGACATCAGCTTCACTGTCTTTGGCATCTACCTTGGGGGGATGGGTAGAGTACATTTCTCTATGTGTCTGAGTAGCTCATGCAGGCATGACTTGGCGGGGGGCGGTCTGTACCATACTTCTCTGTCACTACTTCACACTGAGCTTCCTGGCCATCATGAAAGGTTTACCAATTACCATCCTGTTCTCCATGATGTTCCTTCCTTAGAGCCAGGTGGCCATGGCCTGAATGTCCTCACACCATGAGCCAATGCACCTCTATTCCTTTAAATTGTGGTGTCAGGTGTTGCATTTCAGGGAGGCAAAAGCATATTCCATCTTCCCTCCCAGGTTTGCTCTTGGGAGGCTTGCCTACCTAAGGAACAAATCTCCTGAGCATTAATAAGCAAGTCCTCACTTGAACTCTATGAATGAGGTATAAATTCACAGCCAAGCTATAGCCAGTCTCACAGGCAAGATAACCAGGAAGCAGCCTAGGAAACCCCACAGCCTCACAGGAACAGACTTATTTTCACCTAGCAATGCAGACTCTGGTGCTTTTCTGAAAAAAAAACAAAAACAAAAACAAAAAAAACAATTACACTCACTCTGTCACTGCACTTAGGTTAATAATTCCCCACAGAGTCAGTAAATCAAAGAATTGCACTTTACAAAAGACCTTATTTCAGCTGAATCTTTAATTCCTTTAGTTAACGCTGGCCCTTGGCTAAACCGTGGCCTAGCTATAGATTATCTACAGGACCTTTTGTCTCAGTTTGGCTCACTACCTCCAGGCCGCCTTTGTTCTTGTCCCCAAATGCTCCAGTGCTCCAGTCACTTGTGTAAAATGAGTTAGTATTTGCATAGAACTTACGTATATTTTCCCATGTACATTAAATTATCTCTAGATCATTTAAAATACCTAACACAATGAGAATGCTATGCAAATAGTTGCGGTGTTATATTGGTTATGAAATAAGGTTAAGAAAAGAGGTCTATGTTAGTATATAGAAGGAATTATTTTTCTGAAATATTTTCAATTCTGTGTTATTTGTATTCATGAATGTGGAGATATGGACACCCAAGATATGGAGGGCAAACTATAATGAATGCCCTTTGCCAACACAGGGATGAGGACTCTCCCAAGGCCCTCACTTAAGGTCACAGTCTCTGAGCAGCAATCTCCCTTCTTGCTCTGCAAATTCACCACTCCTGTGGCGTACCCCAGTGACTGATCCTCCATTTCCATGTAACTTGTTGGTGGGCGGAGAATAAGCTCTGGGGCAAGACTGTGTAAGTTCAATTCTCACTTCTGCCAGTTTCTACCTCTGTGACCTTGCACAAGTTATTTGACCTCTCTGCCTCAGTTTCTTTATCAGTAAAATCAGTGTCAAACTTTCAGAGTGCTCAAGTATGGGACTGCCCAAGCACTCACTAAGTATAAGTATTATCACCACTGTTACCAGTGGCATCTCATATAAAAGACTCCCAAGACATGGTTGCTTCTTTGACCCTTTGTCATGCATATTCTCCAGTTCTTTCTCTCAGTTCCTGGAGGAAACTTAAGGAAACATAAAAGGAAGTACTTCATGGTCATTTATACCATCGAAATAATAGGAACAGTAACATTATTCACTTAAAATGTGGAGATTTTAGGTATAATATCAAACTCCTCTACAATTTACTCCGATTCTTAGGAATCACCAAATGACTTGTGGTCCCTAAACTTCTTAATTTGTAACATTTATTGTTTTGCCATGAAAGGTGACCTTATAAGAGTTCATGATTAAACCCACAGGTACAGCAACCATAGAGATCATTGCTTATGACCTTTTTTTTTTTTTAAATAGTCAAACTGAAAAAATTCTAAAAGCCTGAAAAAAATTATCTGTACACAGCTCTGTTCAACTGAGAGCAGGCAGCCATACTCAGAGGAACATTACTAAATGCATGTCTCTCTTCCTGTTCCATTATTGAATAACATTTTTTTCTGTGCCATTGAGACTCATTTCTTATTTTATGATATTGTTAATATTGAGAATTGCAAGAGCTAGGTTGAGGTGGAGTCCAGTCTCTGCTGCAACTATCAAAAGTTTAGAAGCTTTGTGACTATTCAGCGTCCTCTACAAGACTTGATGTGTCTCTCTGAAATATAGTGAAGGACAGAAGACAGAGGAAAATAATCTCAGAGAACTGACTTTTGTTTCATATTCATATGTTCCAAAGGCCTCTAGTGGATGTCTGGAATAATGAATAGTGCCAAACTATATGCTATGTTTTTTTTTTTTTTTCCCCATAGACACTTGTGGTGATGTGCAATTTACACATTATAAATGATAAGAGATTAAGAATAATTATAGCATGTTGTAATAAAGATGACTAAACTCTTATGAGCTGTTTGTTCTTGGAATGTTTTCAGACCACAGTTGACTGCAGGTAACTGAAATAGTAGAAAGTAGAATTGCAGGTCAGGGTTCTACAGCACATTTGAGAGCAATCCGTAAATGAGGGGATCATCACAGACATAAAGATCTTTCTTACTCTCACTGTATCATATCAGTGTCCTTCTCCACCCCAATAAATCTGGATCTACCTTCTATCATTTAGATAATAAAACATTTGGAACTAGAATGAGCAAGTGCCTGCTGTGCTTAGGACTGAAGTGGTGTCTGGAACATATGGTTTTCAATTTTAAAGGTAGTGCCAGGAAAACCATCCCAAGTTTGTTGGACCAGCAGCTTTCAGGGGGATATGATTTTTATCTGCTTCAGTCTAAGAAATTTCCAGGGAAACTGGATGAACAAAACTTCCTAGATGTAAATCAAAGTAGTTTTTGGAAAGAGGTATTTGGAATTGATTCTAGGGAAGAGATCTTTAAAGCTGGTAAATGGCAACAAAATCCACCATGTGGATAGAGTGTGCTATGACATCAAAAGTACCCTGCAAAGGTACTAGGATCCTCGTCTGAGAGTGAATTTGGATGAGGCACAGCCAGAAGCTGGTGTGGCAGGCTGCACAAGCTCCATGACACTGGCAAAAGCTATTGGAAAGAATAGAGAACTACACTGCTGTACTGAGAACCATCAAGGAGCACGAAGATGAAAGTGATACACTAAAGTGCGTTAAAAACAACAAGAGCACAGTTAGAAAGCAAGAAATTCCCAGTAGCATCATACAGAAACTCTCTTCAGGCACTGATATAGATGAAGGACGCTGAGTTATAGCATCAGAACATTTGGGCAAAGGCACTTTAGAATCTTGAAGTCTTAGCCCTCTGGGACTCAGAAGCTAACAACACACACTTGGATGACAGCAAGGTCTTCTGTGTAAATACCAAGCAGAAGCATCCCATAGGATAAGGCCTCACAAGACGATACTTGCATTCCCTGAGGTCTGCCCCATATTCCAATAATCAGGGTCAAATTTCAGCATAGCTTCACTAAAATACTGACTGTGCTATAGGGAGAAAAAAAATCATTCAATAACAGCCCTTCAGGGTGTGGCTAGTAGGCATGTGCAGAAATTGAGCAATATGTCTGGTAATGGATCTTAAGGTCTGTGTACCTTGGAGTTGCAGAGGAGAGGAAAACTTGGTGCCCCTCTGCATAAGGGAAGGCTTATTGATATGGAGGCACTCACCATATGGGCAAGCCAGAAATACTAAAATATTAATGACCCCTCCATCTGCACTCTCATCCCATGACTTTGAAGAAGAGTTGCTGCATCAGTATTCTCACAATTCAGCCTCTTCAGGTGGTTGTGTTGCTAAGGTGTGAAGTTCACACATTTCCCAGACTTTTTTCTTGAGGATTAGCTTCCTATTACCCTCAAGGTGACATGCTTTGTCAATGAATTCTCCTTTGACTATGTTCCCCTCCTTTTCCGCCTCCTCCCCCTTCTTATAAATGTTTCTCTAACTACCCACAGAAAATGCTAGCCCCAAGTTCTGTTCTTTTTCTTTTTTCTTTTTTGTATTTAGGACAGCATCTGCAGGGTTTCACTATATAGATTGGACTCATAGTGATTCTCTTATTTTCAGCCTCCCAAGTGCTGGGATTATAGGCATGCACCAGCACACTCAGTCTCAATGGGCACAGCACGCTGGGGATTGAACCCCGGTCTCTGCGCTCTGAATAATTAGGCTCTTTAGTCTGCTGAGCTATCTGGCCAGCCCTTCCAAATTCTTGCTGGAGCATCTTCTTATGGGAACTCAAAACAAGCAAGGCACGGAGGTTAATACTTCATTATTAATTTTTCAGATAATTCTTTAATCTAACATTTCAAAGAAGTGTAGAAAGAAATACACGCAGTACCAGGTTAAGAATTTTTAAAATTTTATTCTAGTAATGCCTATGTGTCCCACACAATGTTTACATTTCTTGTGGGAAATTGGTACGTGAATGTAACACATTTTAAGTCCTTTTTTATCCTCTTTCTTTTGAAAGTTAAATTATGAAGAAAGCCGGTGAAGTCAATGCAGATGCTCCCTGTACAGAGCAAGGCAAAGATTCCTGCTCTTAGCAATAAAGATGAGCACTGCTGGGGAGAGAGGATGAGCTCTGCAGGCCCAACTCTCACTCAAATCAATTGTAAAATATTGCAGTGCTGTCTTTAATTAATGACTCAAGTCAAATCTTTGATGAGGATTCCTTTTGTATTTGTGTGAGTTGTGAGATTATCCTTTTGAAAACTGTCCTTTAAGGCTAGACAAAAATTCAACTAGACTGAAAGAGACAGGAGATTTTCTTTGTTCATTATTATACCAGACATATCGCAGAGTCTCAGTGTATATTGGTTGGATGAACCAATAAATTAACAAATAAGATAAATGGAGATGATTGAACAAGATGTAAAGCCTAGATATAAGCCAAATTTGAGAATGACATTCAAAAATGGCTTGTAAAAATAGGTGAGTTATACACTGAACAATCAAAATGTCTTAGTTGTACAGTATTCTTTTTAGAGAATTCCATTCTTTTATGATTCCAAAGGTTCCACATTTGGCCTGAGAATGGTGGGAAAGTATCAAAAGACATTAGAACCAGGGGTTTAATTCAACTGCTACAGTGCCCGCCTGGTAAGCACAAGGTGGTGTGGTCAATTCCTGGAAATACATACATACATACATACATGCATGCATGCATACATACATACATACATACATACATACATACATACATACATTAGAGGCCTCTCAGGAATTATGGAAGTGCAAGGTTATACAGGTAAAAGTTAAGCATCCAAATATAATGCTGTTAAGAAGGGATTTTTGATGGATTTGGCCTACTTAGAACACATTTTAAACTGAAAATTCTCTAATAACTTCATAGGTCAAGTTGAGAGAAGATCTCAATATTTATAAATAAGAGAAAGAAGAGGTCATGGTGATTTTTTGACATTAATGGCCTATTAACAATGACTCATGGGGCCAGTGAGATGGTTCAGTGGTCTAAAGCACCTGCTTAGGCAAGCTTAGGCAACTGCAGGGGCTGCAGTTTGATCCTCCACACCACATGCTGCATCAGTCCCACCTCCAGGGCAGGCTGAGCTGGCCATAACATAAAAAAGACTCATATGATGAAATTCAGTAAGAAAGCATGTTCAATGGAGGCATTCCATTTCAACATCATGCTATCCTAATATTGAGAGTTAAACAGGTATAAATAAAGGCTTTGCACATTTGTCATTGCCAGACACCTCAGTAATTTATGGAAAAATGACTTCCTAAATCACAACAAAGATGAGGAGTTTGAGAGACTGTCCTCTATCAGCTCAAATTGTTCTCAGTTGATGGAAAGATATGGGATGTAGAGGGTATTGTTTCTACTTTAAAACAATTCTTTAATATTTCAAATTGTTTTATAAGAAAATAAATTACCTAGTTTTTTCAAAGAAGCATCTTGTGTATGTTTTTAAATTATAGTGTCATTGAGAAAAATAACATTCTACAGCTACATTTACTTATCTTGACAAAATATTTCCAGGCATCTTTTCAGCACCTGTGAACCTCAGAAATCATGGTGATCATTTATCAGTCATGTGAAATATTGTGACATGTACAGTGGCAAACATTAGAGGTGACAAGTTCAGAAGTAACACATCCTATCTAAACCAGGATTTTTCAACATGGTAGCACAACCAGATAGCAGGACACATTTGGCTACATTAATGGCAATTTGGACCAGACAGATCCTATGGTGCAGAACTGTCCTGTGCAGTATAGGATGCTGACGGTGTTGGTGGCCTCTATTCATGACATGACAGCAGACTCTTTTTCCCTACTTAGTACAACCAAAACAACTGTAGACATTGCCAAGTGTCCCCTAAAGGGAAAAATTGCAGCTTGGTTAAAAACCTTGACCTTAATCCCTAGGGTTAAAATTTATTCAATTTCTGTTCAAGGTGATTATGGGGTCACAGAGGAAAGGAATCGACAATGTATAGTGTGCCTAAGAAGAGTCACCTAGAGAAAAAAAAAAAAAACATTCTCTCAGGCTTTCCCATAAAGCAAACTGGTCAAGCATGGCTGTGACTCAACCAGATGGCTGACACTGACAACAGTTTTACAGAACGCTGTACATGGTTTCAGGGTAAATACTGAGGGGATTTGACTGACTTTGTCACATACAAAAGTTACAATTTTTTGTTATATAGGTCTTGCTTTATCTTGGTCTCAAACATCCAGAAGAAAAGTCTAACCATGAGATATAAAAAGGAAAGCCATATTAATATACTGAACTGTAAAAGGCTCAAGTCAAGAGCTTTCAACATTACCAGTTCTGCTGATAACCCACTACTATTATGGACTATTGGACTATATATACAGCTACTTTCTCTTAGTTCAATGAGAAGAAAGATTTGTACTAATAGTGTTTAGAAAAGATGTCATGTCTGCATCTTATACTCTGAACAACTACTATGAAGACAAAAATAT
>PVKN010032905.1:0-12157 GCA_004027915.1 Capromys pilorides
TAAGACCAAGATAAAACAAGACAAAAGGCCATAGAAGTGTACCGCTACAATTTGTAAATGGTTAAGTTTCTAAATCTCTGTGTAACAATAAGAAATTTTTTTTCACATTCTATAGGGGTTTAAAGTTTAGAATATCAACAATTCATGGAAAATACTTGTTTCATGTAATGTCTAAAGTGTTTGAAATTCAGAAAGATAGTGATATTAAACTCAAGGGCCTATGTTATAGAGAATAATATCATTAAGCTTCTCTTCTGGAGGGTTAACAACTTAAGTTGGCAAACCAAATAATTAGAGAAAAAGAAGTGATACAAGAATAGCCAATATTTTGGCCTTAGCCCTTCAAGGTCAGTGAGGACACAGAACAGAAAAGAACTTGTACTGTAATGACCTATAACTCAGTGGAGTCCCAAATCTGTTCAAGGAGATTATGGCGCTGCAGATGAAAGTGACCGATGATGTACAGTGTGCCTAAGGAGAGTCACCTAGAGAGAAAACATTCTCTCAGGCTTTCACAGAGAGCAAATTGGTCAAGCAATGACCATGATTCATCCCGATGGCTGACAGTGACAAAAGTTCTGCAAATCACAATACATGGTTTCAGGGTAAATCCTGAGGGGACCTGACTGACCTTGTCAGATACAAAAGTTACATTTTTTTGTTATATAGGTCTTGCTTTATCTTTTGATTATTTTTGGTTTGAGGTTCACATTGTCAAAAAGCAAGGAATTCCTTCCCTTGCTTTTTTCTAGATTCCTGTAGCATGGAATATTGTTTTTCATCCTTTGAATTTCAATCTATGAATTTCCTTTTGAGTTAAATATGTTTCTTGTATATAGCACAGTGTTGGATTTTGTTTCTTGATGCCCTCTGCCAGTCTAATTTTTTTCTAACAAGGTCTCACCGTATACTTCAAACTATTCCTTAAGTCATCATGTAGCCCAGGCTGGTCTCAAATTTGCAATCCTTCTGCCTCAGCCTCCCAAGTGCTGGGATTATAGATGTGCACCACCATGCCTGGCCAACCTGCTGTTTTGGTTGGTGAATTGAGACTATGTACATTATGAAGTTTTTTAAAAAAATGTATTTGGTACAGGGTTTGACTACATAGCTTGGACTCATAGTGATCTTCCTCTTTGCAGCCTTCCAAGTGCTGAAATTATAGGTGTGCATTACCACACCTGGTCTTGGTGGCTGGCTTGGTGTACTTGGGGCAGAGCCAGTGCAGCATGTGGTGCCAGGGACAGAAACCTAGTCCCTGAACTTGACAGACAGGTGCTTAGACTGCTGAGCTATCTCACTGGGGGCCATGTACATTGATGGCTATAGCTGATATGTATTGGCTTATCTTTGTCATGATATTTTTCTGTAATAGGTTCCCTACTTTTCCCCTCTGTTTATTTTTTTATTATTATTTTTTAATAGTACATTTTAAAAAAATTCTTTTTTTATGGCCAGCTCAGCTTGCCCTGGGGTGGGGCTGGCACAGCATGTGGTGCCAGGGATGGAACTGCAGTCCCTGCAGTTGCCTAAGCTTTCCTAGGTAGGCGCTTTAGACCGTTGAATTATCTCACCAGCCCTCCCCTCTGTTTAATTGCTTGCTCTGCTTAGTGGTTCCTTTCTGTTGTTGTTCTTGAAGTTGTGGTCATCTGTTAGTACTTTTTGTAGGGTTGGTTTGGTGGTTATGAATTTCCTCAGCTTTTCTGTGTCATGGAAGTATCTTATTTCTCCATTAAATTTGATAGATAGTTTTTCAGGGTACGTCAATCTGGGTTGGAAGTTATTTTCTTTCAGGACCTGAAATGTTCATTCCAAGCTCTTCACTTGATGGTTTGTGTTGAGAAGCCTCTTGTGAATTGGATGAGCTTTCCATTATAGGTGATCTGTTTCTTTTTTCTAACAGCTTTTGGTATTCTGTTCTTTTGTTGATTTTATGTCTGAATATAGACTTATTTTGATTATGGCTTATTGGAGTTCTACATGCCTCACTTAACTGTATGTCAGATTCTTTTCCCATGCTTAGGAAATTTTCTGCTAGTGCTTCTGCAAATTTTTATGCCATTTGTGTTGACTCCTGTTGTTTCACTGACACCTACCATTATTATATTGTTTTTTTTTTTTTTTTGTTGCAACATTTTGAAGCTGTTGAATTGTTATTTCCTGGTTTCTTACTAATTTTAAGAGATCTTTCTTTTCATGGTCACTAGATACAATGCTGTCTTCAAGGTCTGAAAGTCTATCTTCAGTTTCTTTTTTTGTGAATTTAGTAAAGAGTCTACAAGGTCTCACTATACAGATGGGACTCATAGTGATTCTCCTATTTTCAGCCTCCCAAGCCCTGGGATTACAGCACCACCATGCCCAGTCTCAGTTGCCATCTCAGTGCGCCTCAGGTGTGGGGTTGGCAGAGCGGCTGTGCTCTGACGAAACAGGTGCTTTGGTTCAGTTTCATTTAAGTAGTTTTTCCAGCTTTCAATAGAATTCTTAATTTCTTGAATATCTGTTTGAATCCATTTTATTTCTTTTTTTTTTTTTCAGGACTGGGGTTTGAACTCATGACCTTGCACTTACCAGGCAGGCACTTGTTCCATGAAGCTATTTCCCCAGCTCCCTGTTTGAATCCATTTTCTACATTCTAATTTCCTCCTGTATTGTTCAATGTTTCCATCATTTTTCTGTTTTCCTATATTTTTAAAATTGTCTTCTTTAGATTTGCTGAACAATTCCTTCATGATTGTTGTCATTTGTTTATTTGACTCAGAGATTATTTGTGATGTGATTTCTGTAGCCTGCTGGAGTTGTTTCTTTATTTCAGTTGATATCATTTCAGAAATTTTAGGTGTGTGACTTTCAAATTCTTCTCTGTCCCTGATTCCTGGGCTTGTTCTGGGTGGGCTGGAGCTCTGAGGTTGCCTTTTGCTCCTTTGTTTTGACATCTCGAAGCCCCCAGTATTCACCTGGGCTCAGCAGTCATGCTAGGGGGCAGGGTGTGGGTTGTCAAGGCTTCTGTGGCAATGGGGGTGGGATACGGTAGGTAGGGTTCACAAAGGCTCCTGTGATGGTATATGAGGGTGTGTGTGTCAGAGCTCAGAGATGTTCCTGTGATGGTTGGTGGGGGCAGTGTAGTGCTCACCAGGACCCCATAGCTCTCTGGGGTTCACCCTGCCCTCTGTGATGGTTGAGGGGGGAGGACCTCAGCTCAGAATGTCTCCTGGGACAGTCCATTGTTCCATTTCACTGGTATGTTTGTCTGAGGCCTCTGGGGTTGCCAATAGTCACTGTGCATCTGCAGTTTTTTTCTGCTTTACCCACACAGTGAGTCAGAGCCTGGAAAGAAAGTGCTGTTTGCCACCTCTTTCTTCTGTGTTGAGGTCTCTCTGTTGGCTGTCCCCATGGGCTTCAGTTCTCACTTCAGATCCTTGTTGGGTTCCAGCGACCCACTTCTTTCCTTCTCCTTTTCCTCATGCTGCTATATTCCAGCATCTGGAACCAAATCTTGGAGAGGCTGTTTCTCTCTGTTCACCACTCAACCATCGTCCCCTGCATTAAGACTTTTGTTTTGTTTTGTGAGTCAGGATCTTTCTATAAAGTTAAGATTGTCCTTGAAATTACTTTGTAGCCCAGGATGGTCTTGAACTTGCAGAAATCCTCCTGCCTCAGAGTCTGGATTGCTGGAATTGCTGGCATACACCTTCATGCCTGCCTCCCTGCACAGAACATTTAAGTGGCTCTTTTTACCTATAAAGTCTGTTTTCTCATCCTGGCACTAATAGTCCTCACTGAGTTCACTCCTTCTCTGTTGAGCCTTCTTTCTGATCACTCATAAACTGAAGTCTTTTTGGCAAAAACTACTTCAATTTTCATGACTTTTAAAATGTATTTAGTATAGGGTCTACAGGTTCTACAGAGTCTCATTATGTAGATCAGACTCATAGTGATTCTCCTGTTTTCAGCCTCCCAAGTGCTGAGATTACAGGCATGTGCCATCGCGCCCAGTCTCAATTACCCACTCAGTGCACCCTGGGGGTGAATACCCTATCATTCTTGTCACTTTATGAAGCAATTTTAGAAGTCCTCTTTTGGGAGTGTCTTTAGTTGTCTTGGCTTGGCTTCTTTTAAGTCTTGAACTGATTCAAAACATTTACCTTTCATGATCATTTTGACTTTGGGGACTAGTTACAAGTAGCAAGGGACTAAGACAACAATATCTTAGGAGTCATACATTGTCACACTCAGAAAATAAGGTGGGTAAGCACACAGTATAAGATTTTTATGGACTTGTCTTTTTATGGGAAGCAGCATTTAATATTATTTTTTTAACCACATCTTGGAAAGATATGCATAAAAGAGAACTTCCAGAGATGCTGCAGAAAGTGCTAAGTATAATGGGATAAGTGCACCTGAGGAAAGGTGGAATTTTTATTTATTTATTTATTTTAATGTATTTGGTACAGGATCTCACTATACAGCTCAGACTCACAGCGATCCTCCTGTTTTCAGGCTTCCCAGTGCTGGGATTATAGGTGTGTGCCACCGCCCTGGGTCTCGGTGGCCGGCACAGTGTGTGCCTGGGGTCAGGGCTGGCATGATATGTAGTACTAGGGATCGAACCCTAGTCTTTGTGCCTGCCTAAGCAGGTGCTTAGTCTGCTGAGGTATCCAGCTGAGCCTTTAGGTAGAATATTTTAAACTGACAGTAATGTGCCTTTGACCATAATAAATTAAGCATTCATGGTATATATTGATAAGATCATATATGTTTGATTTATTAGATATTGAGGGAGGAAGAAAAAGATGGACAATATGTAAAATAATTAAGTAAAGAAAGAAAAGAATGGTGAGATAGCAAATGGGCAGGTAGGGATAGGACTTATGGCAGTTTTACTTCAGGGACAGGATGCTAAACTGCTTTGTCACCAAATGTTGTGAGGTGAGGAAACCCTTGGAATCCAGGGCCAAGAAGCCTTGACTTCTATTAAACCTGCCAGTGTGTCCTTTTGTGGAACATTTTGCATTCAAATCTTAATACCTCACTTGAAAAATGAGGATATTATTAATTGCCCCATATTATGTTGTGAAAATTAAATGAAACCATGCCTACAGAAATAAATGTTTCTTAACCAAGAAGAGCCATGGAAAGATGACATTACTCTGTTTGTCACATAACTGCTTGGATTTAATGCAGTAGCGATGACTCTAAATGAGAGCCCTCTTGGGGGATCCTGGAGCAGAGGCCTGGGCCATAAGAACAGCTGGACTGCTGGCTTTTTCTGGAGAGGTTTGAATGTTTGTTGCTAAGAGGTGGCTGCTTGCCTGGCTGCTGGTAGACAGAGGCCACCATGGAGCAGCTGTGGCTCAGCTGGCTGTTGGGCTCGAGGGACCTTGAATGTTTGGAGCAGGGTGGCCATCGATTCCTTGTTTAGTGTCTACACTCCACCCTGGATCTTTAAGGGGCCCATCATAATTTTGGTAAAAATCCAGTCACCCTGCAGGATCTTTTCCTTCACTGTTATCTAAATAAATATGGCTATTAAGAGCTTGACTATTTGTATTTGATTTAGGCAAACTGAATAGCTTTTTAAAAAATATGTGCTAATGTTTACATCATTTAGAATTGATAAGCGAAGTTAAATTTTATCAATTCATAGAATTTTCTCTTTTGCTAACTGATTATTTCTGACTTTTGGGAAGTTGATAGCAGTGTGATTTTCATTTGTGATCTAAAACAGCAGGCAAGTGCTGCCATCTAGTTTTATATATGACTCTTGTTGTTTTTGCAGATATGTGGCATAGAATTTCTGCAGCAATCTTCCATAACACTAAACAGAGGTTGAAATGCAGAAAGTAGAAAAAAATTTATTTTCAGTTTGTTGCAGCTGATATAGCATTGTTTTAAGTATGTGACATATTCAATCTTTCCAGTGTAATCTAACCTTCTTTTGCTCAGATAATTCTAATATACAGGGAAGGCCATGTTTTGCAGAGAGCTTGTCCAGTTCTAGGCTTGTCCTCAAGGACATGTTCAGACAGTTCTGCACATTGTCAATTGTTATGTGTTTAAAGAATACTTTAAAAGCTGTGTGTGGTGACAGGCTCCTGAAATCAAAGCTCTCAGGGAGGCTGAGGAAGGAGAATTGCAAGGCTGAGCTCAACTTGCCCAACTTAACGAGATCTTGTCTCAAAATAAAAACTGAAAAGCAAAATAACTACAACAAAAAAACCTAAAACTAAAAAGGACTAGAGGCTGGGGACATAGCTCTGTGGCACAAGTGCCTGCCTGGCAAGTGCAAGGTTGTGAGTTTGAACCCTTGTCCCTCAAAAAAAAAAAAAAAAAAAAAAAAAAAAAAAAAAAAAAAAAAAAAAAAAAAAAAAAAAAAAAAAAAAAAAAAAAAAAAAAAAAAAAAAAAAAAAAAAAAAAAAAAAAAAAAAAAAAAAAAAGAAAAAAGAAAAAAGACTAGAGATGTATTTCAGGATGAGGGTACTGAGTTCAGTCTCCAGTTCTGCCAAAAAAAAGGAAGAAGAAGAGGAAGAAGTAGAGGAGGATGAGGAAAAGGAAGAGAGTGAAGAGGAAAAAAAAATACTGTCAATTGTGGTTGAGGTTGAAAGTGGCTTAGAAGAGGAAAGCTTTTCAGGGACCAGGAGGATAACTCCATGGCACAAGTGCCTGCTTGGCAAGTGCATGGTCATGAGTTTGAACCCCGGTCCCACAAAAGAAAAAAAAAGAGGAAAGCCTTTGTATGACAGTCCAGGTATCCATGAAAGTCCAGAAGCTTCAGTGGTAATTTTTCTCTTCACAGACTGTTACTTTGTTTTCCTTGCTGTTCTTTGAGTTTCTAGGATATACCAGTTTGTTCTTTCTCTCAGTTCTGAAGACATTAGTTCCTTTAGTAACATTCTCCCTCTGCTCTTGTTTATTAATGTTTTGAAATTAAGAATGTATAACTGGGCTGGGTGATAGCTTGGTAGTTTAAGTGCCTGCCTGGCAAGCACAGGGACTGGGGTTTGATCCCTGGTACTGCATGGCATGCTGGCCCTGGAACCCCTGGTGCACTGTGCTGACCACTGAGACCTGGCGTAATCCCAGAATCCTTGTAATCCCAGAACTGGAGAGGCTGAGACAGGAGGATCATGATGAATCTGAGCTGTGTAGTGAGACCCTGTACCAAGAATTAAAACAAAAAAAAAAAGCACAATCAAATTTAAGAAGAAAACAACAGTCGCCCGTCTATCACTTGGGGTCAATCACTACGCATATCTTCGGATATATGTTTAAATCTTTCTTTCTTTCTTAAAGAAAAATGACTGTTAGCTGGATAAAAATATAAATTTTTCATTTTGTTCATTTAAAAGAGCTCACACATACTCCAGTAAGAATGGAAAACACAAAAAACAGGGATGTTTAATGAGGCTGTGGTGCACATTGTTCCTCAGAGTATAAATTAGTACAACCATTATGGAAAACAGTCTAGAGTGCCTCAAAGATTAAAAGATTGAGCCGTCATGTGACTTACAATCCTACTATCCCCAAAATGAAACTACAATGCAAAATAGACATCTGAGCTCATATTTATTATAGAAATATTCACAATACCCAAAATGTAGAATTAACCTAAGCCTCCATCAGCTGCTGGATGGATAAATGTGATGCACAGACACAGGGTAACGCTACTCACCCAGAGAAAAGGATGGGATCCTGACCTTTGCAACAAAGTGGATGGAACTGGAGATGCTTAGTGAAATGAAATAAGCCAGGTATGGAAAGATGGTATGATCTCACTCATATTTTGTTAAATAATTTTTAAAATTAATATTAATGAGAAAGAAATAACACAGTTTCGTAACAGGTTAGTAGGACAGACACAACAATTAATGCATTGCATATTGTTGTCTTTGTAGTAGTTCAGAGTATAAGATGCAGACATAATATCTTGTCTAAACACTATTAGTACAAATCTTCTCATTGAGCGTAGAGAAGGTAGCTGTGGGTTATCAGTACAACTGGAAATATCGGAGGCTGTTGACTTGAGCCTTTTACAGCTCAGTATATTTATATGACTTTACTTTTTATACCTCATGGTTAGACTTTTCTGCTGGATGGTTAAGACCAAGATAAAGCAAGACCTACATAACAAAAAATGTAACTTTTGTATCTGATAAGGTCAGTCAAATCCCCTCAGGATTTACCCTGAAACCATGTACAGTGGTTTGTAGATCTTTTGTCAGTGTCAGCCATCTAGATGAGTCACAGCCATTGCATGACCAATTTGCTCTCTGTGAAAGCCTGAGAGAATGTTTTCTCTCTATCCTTTTATTTTTCCGCGGTACTGGGGATTGAACTCAGGACCCTGGGCTTTCTAGGCAAGTGCTTATTCTACTGAAGTATCTCACCATCCCCTCTATCATATGATGAACATAAAAAAATATGATCTGATAGAAGTTGTGAGTATGCTGGGTGTGCTGGTGCATGCTTGTAATCATAACACTCCTGGGAGGTTGAGGCAGGAGGTTCACAAGTTTGAGCTCAACCTGGGAGATTTAGAAAATTGGCAAGACATTACTTGCAAATAAAAAAAAAAATAAAAAGGAATGAGGAACATAGTTCAGTGCAAAGGTCCTGGGTTCAGTCTTCAGCACCAGAAAAAAAGGAGAGGGGAGTACAGAGTGGTGGTTACCAAAGGCTGAGGACTCTAGGGGATGAGGCAGGTAGGGAGAGCCTGGTCAATGGACACTCGTTGTAATTAGATAAGAATGAGAAGCCATACTATGCATCACACAGTAGGGCGACTATTGATATCAGTAGTGTAGTATGTATATAGTTCAAAAAGCTAGAAGGAAGTTTGCATATTTTTACCATAAAGAAATGGCAGTGTTTGCAGAGATAGTTATGTGTTACCTGAACATTGCGCAATGTATAACTTGCATCAAAACATTACATGGCATCCTAGATGTCCAATTGTAATGTGATTATATATTGACTAAAAAACACGTTTAAGTGATAATACAGCATGGTTGGGGACCTGTAGAAAATAGAACAAAATGAAATGGAATGAACTTAAAGAGTATAGAAAACAACAAAGATAAAATTTAGAAAATAGATGCTCCTTTCTGGGGTCGAAGCTTAGTGGCATAATACTTCTCTAGCATGTGGGAGAACCTGAGTTCTATCCCCTGTCCTGGAAAAAAAGGAAAAAAAGAAAGATAAAGAGAACAAAAGAGAAGATAGGTAACCATTTCCAAACTCTACCACTATGAACACTAAGAAATAACCACCATGAGCACTAAATAATCACTACATCAGAAGCACACACATATTCTGTGCAGACATTTTTTTTTGTTGCTGTTGTCTTTTGGCTTGAATGTTGCGAGGGGGAAATCTGAAGCTATCTTGTTTATCTGCCCAGTATTGGAGGAAATCTTTAGGACTGAAGTCCAGTGACTTCAGTACATCAAATCTTCTTTTATCTGACTTGACATTCCAACATGCAGACCCATTCTCTCCTGTAGTTCAGGGAAATTTTCTCATGGTCTGTCTTTGAAAATGTCTGTTCCACTTGTTGGGTTTTTCATGTTAAGAATACCACTCATCGTTATACTGGTTCTCTTAGAAAATTTAATATGCAGCCACTCTGCGGCCCAGAAATTGCACATGAGTACATCTATCCCAGAGAAATAAAAATTCATGTTCACATAAAAACTTGTACATGAATCCTTATGTCTTTATTAATAATAGCCAATCATTGGAAATAACTGAAATGTCTTTCAGCAGTTGAATGATTAAACAAACTGCCGTTCATTCATACAATGAGATCTTGTTCAACGATACAAAGGAACACACCATTAATATAAGAATTTAGATCTATCTTCTGGGAATTATGCTGATGGGGAAACTCAGTTCCTCCAAATCCCAAGAGTATAACAAGCCACTGGGTTCTTGCAATGAGGAAAACCAGAAATGGAAGCTGGATTAGTGCTTGCAGGCATCAGGGGTGGGCTACAGGTGAGGTGTGCCTTATGTGAAGCAATGTGAGTGTCACTAAAAGTACGTGTGTGACATCACCAAACCATTTTGTGGAGCTGCTCTATATATTGATTCTATTAATATCAATATCCTGGATATGACATTGCATTATGGTTTGCAACATGTTGCCATTGGGGGAACAGGGTACATAGGATCTCTATTTTTTTTTTTTATTCCATGTAAAAGTGCAATTATCTAAAAAATTTGGTAAAGCAAATCACACCTTCAGATCTTCTGTTTCTGACTTTATAGATGAACATTCTTGTTGGGCTCTGAACTTTTTGTTTGAGGGATCTGGCAGGGTTTCACACTTATTTGAGTGATTATTGATCAAATGTCTGTCTCTCCCACTGTTACAAGCTCAATACCACTGTATCTCTAGTGCTAAAACAATGTTCAATATATATTAAACATGAGTTAATATCTTGCAGAATTACTGAAGGCTCTGCAATTGTTTTGCATTTGGAAAATTCTTTAAATCCATGACTCCTCATTTCTTTCTTTGAGAAAATGAAAATCTGACCTTTCTAGGACATCCCTTTCAGGCTGGGAGCCTCCTGGTTGAGCCCTGCATTGCCAGCAGCCTCCCTAGATGTCTGCTGCTTCTCCAGGGCCTACAGCTTGAACAGCTGCCAAGAATGTCTGCCCTCTTGGTCCCCTCAGGGCTGAGTTTACTCAGTAATTGGCCTCATTATACCGTGTTGGAGTTCTAGGAAGTTATTGTGATTTTGTTATAATGTAGTGAATAACAACATCTCAATTGACCCAATACCTGATGAAAATGACATTGCCAGGCCTGTTCATCACAATCTGTTAAACCATTTTCATTTTTAAATTTGATTGATTGATTGATTGCAGCACTAGAAAATGAACCCAGTTTATTCACATTGAACTTATTTACACTGCTTCCAATTTTGAGACAGAATCTCACCAAACTGCTACATAGTCCAGTATGGGCTCCAACATTTGATCGTGCTGCCTCCTCCTTGAAACCCAGAGGGATTACAGGTGTGTGCTAACATGCCTGGTTCATTTGGATTTGTTAAGTCAAAGGAATTCAAATGTCTTCAACTCAATTCCTAAACTATATACTGTCTTTAGAAAATGTACTAGGAAAAATTTCTGTGACAAAAAAAAAAAAATCTTGTCCTAGAGTGACTTATTTTAACAGGGAAAATTAGTTGATAATTTTGTTCGAATTCTAGGCACATTTTTCTGAGAATGAGGGGACAGTTTGGGAAGTAACAAGCTGGCAGTATTCCTGATTGTGTGTCCTTGAAGCAGTATAGATTGTTTTTTTAATGGTCCCATTCATGGGCTCAAGTTTTTCTTCTACCTCTGCCTTCGAATTAGGTTGGACCAGAGGTGTGCATCATTATATATCATTATATCTGGATAACAAGGTCTTCCTATGTTGTTTTTATTGTATAGCATTATTCAAATATATATATATATATATATATATATATATATATATATATATACCTAAGCTTGTCTAAACAGGCATTTTAGACTGCTGAACTATCTTGCTGGCCCAATATAGATATATTTTTTCCTATTTTCTCATGAAAACAGATGTATCCCATTTTACGCTAGTGGAAATGATATATATTCAAGGAAAAATGTTTAGAAAGGCATAAATAACAAATTCCCCAAGTATCAATACATAGATTCTTTTTAGCTTTTTTTTTCTTATATATTTAGTACAGGGTCTACAAGGTCTTACTACACAGATTGGACCCATAGTGATCTTCCTGTTTTCAGCATCCCAAGAGCTGGGATTACAGGTGTTTGCCACTGTGCCCTGTCTCATCTCAGCGCGCCCTGGGGGTGGGGCTGGCACTGCACATTGCGTATTGAACCCTGGTCCCTGTGTCTGCCTAATCAGGTGCCTTAATCCATTGAGTTATCTGGTCAGCCTTTCTTTTTAATTTTTTATTTGAACTAATTTTAGACTTTGGGAAAAGCTACAAGTACAGTTGCAGGAAAATGGCCCTCCAAAATATTCATGAATTTCACAAGACTCAATGTACTATGTCAAATGCAAAAGAGGCTTTCTAATTATACTTAGGGCTACAAACCTTAAAATAAAGAGATTATCCTGAGTTACCTAGGTGGGCTCAATCTAATCACAGAAATT
>PVKN010032906.1:0-12153 GCA_004027915.1 Capromys pilorides
ATGGTTTCCAAGAAATAAGGAGAATTGTAAAATATCCCTAGAGTACATTCTGGAAATTCTGTGATAAAAGAAAATACTAAAGAAAAAAATAGATAGATAGATAGATAGATAGATAGATAGATAGATAGATAGATAGATAGATAGACAATCTTCTAATGACCTTATATTTTATGTTCCATAATCTGCAACAATCTGATTTGTCTACTACCTTAGTAGACAAAGTTACTTTCAGGATCTTGGGTCAGCAAAGCAGCCAAACTGAACTCTTGCTCATGAAGGCAACATTGAGCTTATCTTGCCACTAAGTATAGAGCAGTGAGTACCACACAGACCTGTTCTGTAATCCACAAGAGTCCTCTTCACATTAAACAGCATGCACTTTCCACAGCCTACCACAGTTATGATCACAAGTCTAACAGCAAGTGTGGGGAGTCTAATCAGTTTTAAAGTGCATTTTTGACACATAATGAATGTACGGGAAATGAATGAAAATTTTGCTTTTCTTGTTTGGTCAAGTGCTGTTGTAGATAGATTTCAGGTAGCAATGGCTTAAAAGCAAGCTGTGGTACTAATTTTAAGTTCTGTGCTCATTAGGTATCCTGAAAACATTTAGTGTTATAGTCAAACTACACAAAGAAATGAACATGGTGACAGCAGTAGGTCCTTCAAAATAGAAGTTCTTAAGAACATCACCTGCAGAACTTAGTAATGTGAATAACTAGGTTCTCTGGTTCCCCCAAAAAATTAGGATGGTAAGTGGGAGAGGACCCAAAATGTTGTCTTTTGAATAAACTACCCTGGTCATTCTGGGGCAGAAACTTCTAGGACTCTGTGTTTACAAGCGCTGCCCAGTGTGGCATAGACAGAAGTTCAGAACATGGACTCAGCCTGCACTGCCAAGTCTGAATTCTGCCTCTACCATCCAATTTCTAGTTGCAGGATGTAGAGCAAATTTCTTGCCCTCTCTGTGTCCTCACGTTCTTATCAGTAAAACGGGGATAGTAAAACAGCTGTACACATTGTTTATACAGATTACACTAACTAGTATTCTTTTTTAGGTACTTGAACAGTAACTGGTACACTGGTGTATGATACTTTTTCTTTTTGGTAAAGGAGCAATACAGGGAAGTCCTTAAAAAATGCAACAGGGAAGGCTAACAAAGCTAGGTTCACTCCTCTCCACCTCATACTTGACAGCCAGGTCCTGCTGCCAAGTGGGAGCAGCAGGCACCCAGTGGATCCCACGGCCTCAGCCTGGAAAGGAAAGCTCTCTGTAAGCTGACCTCTACTGACCTGGCCTCGCTGCCTCAGGGCTTTTCTCCATTCCTTTCCACAGACACAATGCCAGCTGTCACAAATGTTCTTCATGAACTTAACCAGGAAAAAAAAGCCTGCATATTTCACTCCTTTCATTTAACAGCTGACAAGAGAAAAATAATAGAAGCACAAGTGTTCAGTCTCTATCCTATCTCTTTCTATTTTAAGGATAGTATATTTATTTATTTATTTATTTATTTATTTATTTATTTATTATTTTTGGTCTTTTTGAGACAGGGTCTTGCTATACAGTTCAGGCTGGCCTTAAACTCACTTTTGTACTCACATAAATCCTCCTGCCTCAGCCTTCCAAGTGCTGGGATTACAGGCCTGTGCCACCACACCCGGCTAGTATTTTGTTTTTAAGTGATAATAGACTACATGTGGATAGGGGCAAGACAAAATTAGTGGAAGGAAGAAGCTAAATTAATTTGTTTAGTTTTGTGTTTTGAGACACAGTCTTGCTATGTAGCTCAAGACCAGCTGGTCTTGAACTCACTTTGTAGCCCAATTTGGTCCCTAAGTTGTGGAGATACTCCTGCCTCAGTCTACAGAGTGCTGGGAGTAGAGGTGTTGCCACCCCATCTGGCTTCTGCTTTTAAGAAAGTATGAATTAGAAAAATGTTCTGGAAGTTGGAAGAACAGAAAAGAAATGGGCAAAGAGGGCCAGCCTGAGCAGCAGCCTTTGTATGGCAGAAGAGAATAACAGTAACTCTATGATGTATGTGAGTGGGTGGGGGACAGGTGAAGAATAAGAGGGACAACAATCTTTGGGCATTTTTCTGTCTGTAGTTTGAATTAATAGCTGCTTTGGAATATCTTCAAGAGGTTCCATTAATGACTACTTATCAAGTATTTAAGGTATTAGGTTTATATTTGCTTTGGATGTCTTACCACGCCAAAAATCAGCCTTTAAAAAGAGCATGCATTAGAAGTTCATTTGTATTTAAGTTATAAAGATAAAGAGTCTTTTCCTCTATAAAGACTTCATAGTGGTCTTTTGGCAGAGAGGCATAATTAAAAATCAGATTAAATCCTAGTACAAAAAAAAAGAAAGAAAAAAAAACTTTTCTGAGGCCTGGCAATTTAAAGTATTTGGGCAGTTAGTCCCATACCCCATGTGACTCCATTCTCCCTCCCTGGCCCAGGCCCCTTCCCTTCCTAATCCCTGCCTGGCCACCCATTCCTTTGGTGCCCGCCACACTATTCCCCCAGCTTCATACCAGGCTACTCTCCTGCCAGTGCTATTTTTCCTCCTCTCCATGAAGGTTCACAGTGATATCTAGTAACTAAATGTGCTCCTGCTATTAAGCTCTGTAACGTTGCTTCCATTTCATTCCTGTGGTTTAACGAAACTACCTTCATGAATATTAACATGGGAGGCCAGCGAGATGGTTCAGGGGTCTAAAGCATCTGCTTAGGAAAGCTTAGGCAACCACATGCTGCACCAGCCCCACCCCTATGGCAGGCTGAGATGGCCATAAAAAAAAAAAAAAAAAAAAAAAAAAAAAAAAATTAACATGGGTTAAAAAAGCCCAGAGAATATTTGAGGAAAATATGTAAGGGGCTCTAATACAAGGCACAAATTAAGAGAAAACCAAGTCAAGTTTTAAGTTTGATATTTCTGATACGTAATACAGTAAGGCAAGCCTTAGATTACATTTGATTTTATTAAATAATTTTCATTTTTGTCAAGTGAATTTCAAATCTTTAAGATTAGCTCTTAAAGATTTAATACTTAACTTCTATAATACTAGCTCTTGGTTTTGACTCTCCAAAACTCAAGTATCTTGTTGTCTCCTTGGAGCAGGTATACCTTTTGAGTGAGATATCATGGACAACATATCACTATCTATGGAAACGTGAAGTGCGGAAAAAGTAATTTCCCTCCCCCTTGTTTTGATATTGAGGATTAAACATAAGACCTTCACACTAAGCAGCTTCCCCTGCCCTCTTCTTTTTAAAAACTGTTTTTGAGACAGGGTCTTGCTAAATTGTAAACTGCCTTGGATGGGCTCAAATCTAGAATGGGCTCCTGATGGGCTCAAGTTTGGAATATGCCTCAGCCTTCCACAGTGCTGGACTGACAGACATGTGCAGAAAACTGTTTCTCTTACCCTTCTGGCAACTGGGGCAAAGATATATGACCTAAGTTTGGCCATGCAAATGTCCCAAGATTACAAGCCTTGGGTATGACAGCATAAAGACTCAGAGACCTGGCTATTCACAGCAGTGGCATGGAGGGCCACCGTAGCAGGGAGGGTGCCCCGGGAGGGCCGGCTGGCCCCAGCTTTCTCAGCCACACAGTGGCTCCTCTTTGCTAGGCAGCCCTCACTGGCTGCCTGCAGTATTTAGAATCTAACGCTCCAGGCTTCCAAGAAGTCTGTGGACAAAGCTTTCCAACAAATCCTCTTTCTACTTAATAATAGCTGTTAAGCTTCTCCTTTCACTAAAATTACAGTAGTTTCCATTGTTTATAACCAAGAATGGTGACTGGCACAGTGTTGGAATTTCATTTTTCATGCATTTGGTACTGCTGATTAATGTCTGCTTTGACAACTGCCAAAATTAATTTTTATTAGATTGTGATATTATTTTAAGTAAGAAAATTATAAGTTGACACCACCATGAACTAATGGATCCCCCCCTTATCTACTGTTTGACTCCCAGACTGATGAAAATGGGCCCTGATACTACCATTCTGTTTCCACAAATATCGTAATCTAAGTGTTAAATCCACTTGCTTTTTATCTAGTCCCCTTCCTCCCTTCTCTGTACAGCATTTGACACTTTGACCTTTCCCAAAATCTCTTTTCTTTCATTTCCCTACAATTCTCTCCTGCTCCACACCCCACATTAAATATTGGTATTTTTTTAAGCGTGAATTTTTTTTTTTTTTTTAGTGTACACAGTCTTCTGGAATTTTCACCTTGTCCCAGGATTTAAAATATCTGTTTGACTCAAACTTTATCTTGGCCAGGGAGATAGCTCAGCAGCACCTGCCTAACAAGCACAAGGTCCTGAGTTTGATACCCGGTACCACCAAAAAAAAAAAAAAAAAAAGTATCCAAAGACTCATATATAATTTTTTTTTTTTTTTTTACTGAACTATTCTACTGGAATAGCCTACAACTCTTTTTATTTGTGAGTAAGTGCTAGATATTGAGCCTAGAGGGCCCAGTGCATGCTAAGCATGTGCTCTACTTCACCTTTAAACCCCTTATAGGTCTTTAGCCCAATTTATGTCCCCATGAGTTTTGTATTTTTAGGTAAATTCATCAATTTCTATTTTGCTATCTAAACAGAAACAAGTAATTTCAGACTCCTCCACCTCAGTTATACTCTCAACATCATCTATATTCTTTTCTTACTCCTGAACATATGTCCACATTAGCTCTTCTTATATATCTCTAATCTCTACGTGGCAATCTCATTCATTTAGTATCAAAGTCTTACATATTAAACAAATTTATATGTCTAACCTGTATCTAACTATCTACTCAAAATATTCTATTCAACGGCTAGCCAGACAGCTCAGCAGATTGAAGCACCTGCTTAGGCAGATGTAGGGACAGGATTAAATCCCTGATGTGCTGGCCCCACCCCCAGGGCACACTGGGACTGCAATTCAGAATGGGTGTGGTGGCACATGCCTGTAATCCCAGTGCTTGGGGGGCTGAAAACAGGAGGATCACTATGAGTCTGATCTGTGTAGTGAGACCCTGTAGACCCGATGCTAAATACATTTAAAAAAAAATCCTATGCAAAATATCTCAAAGTTAAAATTCCTAAAACTAAGGCCCTGTGGTGGCCATCCTATGCTTCTCCTGCAGTGTGGCCTTCCTCAGCGATCATGCCCTGTTCTTCTTAGGTGCTCACACCAAAGATCCTGTAGTATCCTTCCCATCCCCTACATCCAATCCATGGTGTAACCCACCGGTTCTACTTTCCAAATGCATACACAAACCACTTGCTGAAAGTATCATGATTTATTGTCTATATAACAGTCTGATAAATGGTCTGCGCACTTCTGCTCTTTTCTCTGAAGTCCTTTGTCATTATAAAACCAGAATGATCCTGTTAAACCCATAAATCAAAATACTCCAATGACTTCCAATCTCTGAGTAAAACAGAAATCACTGTGCTGGCCACTATGGCCACACATGATATGATCCATCAACTGGCTTCTCTGGTACCATGTTCTGTGGTTCTTTCCCTTACTCTCTCCAGCTGCGGCAGCCTCCTTTTTTTGTTCTTTACTTGTAGTGAGCATGTTCTGCACTTGCTCTTCACCCTGGAATGTTCTTTCCACAGACATGTGTGGTGCATGCATTAACTCTCTTGGATCCAAGTCTTCACATGAATTTCTCAGTGAAGCTTTTCCTGGCCAACCTAGATAAACTGCACACACACAACCTCAACAAATCCACCTGCCTCTTCCCTTTTTTGCTTCACTTTTCTCCTTAATATTTACTGTCTACCTTTATTCTTTGCAAATAATCTCTACAACAGCAGAAATTTTAAACTGCTTTATTTGTCAAATCTCTAGCACCTACTATAGTCTTTCAGAGTATGTGTCACAGCTTGTATCTACATGTCTCTCCAAAGTCTCATGCAGTTATAGGTGTAGCATTTCTGAAGTGACTAGATCTAGGGTGTTAATGTTATGTTAAGATAAAGGATGTGATGCCAGGATAAGAGTGTCCCTCCCTTGATGTCAGTGGGACGAGTCAATAGGTCTGTAGACTGGATGGAATATAAAAGAACAGACAGAAGGCAGCCTTGCTGTTGTCACATCCTGCCCGCTTTGTATACTTCTCTGCCACGCCTCCTTGCCTTAGAGCCAGCCAATTATGGCCCAAAACCTCTACGGTGAGCTGAGATAAACCCTTCCTCCTTTAACTTTGAGTATGGAGTGTTTTGTCTCAGCAGTATGTACCCCAAAATGATTTATGACATAAATAAATTATCTAGAGGAGAGCTATTATCATAAGTTTTTCTTTTTTCCTCAAGGAAGCAAAGGTTCCAAAGAAATGTTTGGTGAATCTTCAAGGTCAAATTATTTTCACAACAACACTAGATTATTATGTGCCTTTTGTACTCAGTAGGGAAAAAGTAAGGCAGAACTACTGGACCTTTGCAGGAACTAGGTAGTGCCACAAAACTAGTAGTCACTGTATTTTTCACTACTATATATTCACAGTAAAAACAAATCAATCAATAAGTCAATAGATTTTTTAAAATGCAATTTCAATTAAGAATATCTTCATTAGCCAGGTATGGTAGCAAAATGCATCTAATCCTAGCACTCTAAGAGGCTGAGTCAGGAGCATCACATAGGTGACCCTAAACGGAACAACTTAGCAAGGTCCTGTCTTAAAAATAAAAAGGGGTAGAGATGGAGCTTAGTGCAAAGGCCCTGGGTTCTATTTCTATTACTGCATACATGTATCCATGCACATAGAGAATATCCTTGTGGAAGCATTAGACATTACTAATGTATCCTGTGGTGAAATGGAAAGTATATAAAGAAGTATTCTGCTGATTAGTGAAACCTAATGACTGCCTCAAAAAGAAAAATCTGTATGTAACTGCTACAACTTGATCATCCATTTTTAAAAAATAAATTTCACTTTTACTTGAAATAATGACTTACAAACTACTGTTATTTAGGCATGGGTATTCATCAAGCACTTTCTTAAAAGTAAAGAAGTAAGCCTGTCATGTCAAAGAAAATACTTGACAATAAATTAAAAAATGAAAAATTTGAAATTTTGAATATAAATTAGAATTTAAAAAACCTTATAGCTATCATTATGAACATAACTTTCTGAGGTGAAGTGATATCTGGAAAGAATAACACATTTTTCTGAAAGGACCATCAAAATACTCCTTTTCCAGCTACTGACCTGTATGAAGGGAGATTTTCTTCACATACCTCAACTAAAATAACATTGCAACAGGGTAAATACAGAACACACATGAAAACCATGTTATCTTCTACTAAATGACATTAATCAAAAGAAAAACACTGCATGCTCTCACTTATATGTGAAGCCAAACAGCTGATCTTAAAGGCATAGAGTAATAGTAAGAGTGCCCACTAGAGCCTGAGCAGGTGCACAGACCAGAGGGCGTGGCCACGACCTTCAGCGGTGTAGCTGCTCTAAGGCACAGCAGGATGCGCATGTTGACAACCGAGCACTTCTAAGTAGATAGCAGAGAGAATTCTACATAGCTCCAACACGAAGAAATGAAAAATGTTTGAGCCTAAGGACATGGCATGGCCCCGATCTGATCATTACAGACTGCACATGCCACACTGTATATGCCCTACAAATACACACAATCACTGTCAGTTAAATATAAATATAAATAAATGTAAGTAAAATAGGAAAAAGGTACTACAGTTACTTCAAAGAAAACTGTGCAAAACTAAAGTAATACCACTTTTCTCAGTTTAAAAAACTGCATTTTGTTTTGGAGGATACAATTATATATTACATTTAAAATTACAATTATATTAAATATGGTTGATTTATTATTTTTGATAACCCATATTTTAAATATTCCTTAGTTTTAACTTCTACTAATGGCTAATGATAGTGACCATCTTTTTATGTGCTACTGTTTTTTTGTTTATATTCTTTGGATAAATGCCTACTCAAACTCCTTGCCTACTTCAAAATTGGGTTATTTGTACACTTATGTGTGACTTATAAGATTTCTTCATTTAGAGTCGATATAAGTCTCTCATCAGACACTATCTGTAAACAGTGTCTCCCATTCTACAAATGTCTTATCTCTTTCTTTATGGTAGCCTTTAAAGCACAAAGGCTTTTACTTTTGAAGAAGTCCTACTTATCTGATTTTTATTTTCTTGTGTTTTTGTTACTGAGTTTTCAGGTTTAAGCTGCTTGCTGTTCCCCAAGACCATGTGAGACAATCTTCAGAGAGAAAGGGAACATATTTTCTATCTTTCTTTCCTTTTCTTTTGTATTTAGTACAGCGTCTCACTACATAAATCAAACTCATAGTGATTCTATTTTCAGCCTCCCAAGTGCTGAGATTACAGGCGTGCCACCACGCCCACTCGCAGCCCTCTCAGGGTACCCCAGGAGCGAGGCTAGCATGCCACACCAGGGATCAAACCCCAGCCACTGTGCTCTGCCTAAGCAGGCACTTCAGTCCACTCAGCTACCAGGTCAGCCCTAGGAAACTATTTTCATTTAAAGCCAACTTCAAAGGGAGATCGAAGGACCTCTTACTGCACCAAATCACCATCTCATCCTGTTCAGGTGTGTAAGGGCTTCTAGAGTATGGGGGGTGGGGGGTGGGGGAGAGTGTGTACAATGGGACTATACAAGCTGAAATTGTATAAGATATTCTGTTTAAATACATACGTGCATACTTCTTAGAATAGAGATAGGTGAATGATGTAAACAGGTAAATAATCATTAGAAAGAAAGCTCCTAATGATAGCAAGCTCCTTCTGTTGATAGCAGGCACTTTAGACTAAGAGAAGTGAACAAATTTCTTAACATGAATTGCTCTGTTGTGAAAAAAAAGTTATCTGACTCAAAATTGCTTTATATCTTATAGACAGATGATTTTCATACAACAACTACTAATTCTTTTTTTACACTAAAGATCAAACTCAGGACCCTGTGCTTCTCGGGTAGATGCTGAAACCACTGAGCTATCTCCCTGGCCTACTAACATACTTTCAATCAAAAAGATTCACTTACATTCATAATGTCAATGGTTAGCATCTATTCAGAACATAATGGTGAGAAATTTTTTGCCAAGCATTTAATATAGAACAGCTGATTCTCCTAATTAGTGATCACTTCATTTCAGAGTATTGTTTTCCACTTTTTCAGACATGATTTAATAAAAATGAGTAACAATTGCTCTGGCTAATTTGTGACTACTCGATCATCTTGGTTATTATTCACTCACATCATTAGAAAAACCACTTTTAATCTTCCCAGTATTGCTCACAATTAAATGCACTCTTTTCATAGTATAGCTCAAATTCCACAACAGATGCTATTACCAACCTGTTTTCATAGCATGATGAGATAAAGTAGGAATGAAAGGAATTTAAGGCTGGAATATAAAGATGACTTCCAAGAGATAAGAAATTTGATGTTTTGTATTCTTGGTCCTAGAATGTAGAGATCAAGTAACAGAAGTTCATTATAATTTTTAAAAATGAACAAATGAATCCTTCATCTTATTAAAGAAGGTCTTAAGTCAACAGAATATGAAGTAGATGCATTTTAAGAGGCTTGAATTGTCCTGTGTCTAGGTACTTTACTTTTTACAGCCTTTCCTAGTTGAAAAGATGGCAAAAACAAAATGCGCATGCATAAGATAGACTAAAAGAAGAACATTTAAGCCAATCAATTGGGAAATATGTTACTCATCAGAAATTAACATGAGGAGTAAACTGGTGGAAATCACACTAATCAGAAATCATTTACCCAACCTCATCAGAACTCAGCTGTTAAGCAGATGTCTCTAAAAACAAAACAGAAGCCATCACTTTAACATACTACCCATCTTAAGGGAACTTTCAAAAACAAAATGTGAGATGAATCTAAGTTGGTGCTCATTCTCCAACGGGAGCTCTATACAAGTAGCTAACATGAATAACTAATTAATGGTGAAGCCCTGGAAGGCCAGATGATGCAAAAGTGCTCCATACACAAAGACTAAGTAGACAGAAAGCTTTTAGTAAGACATTATACAAAGGAAATGCTCCTATTCTAGAGGATGCTTATTTGTTTGCCAAGGGAAAAGTTTCACTCTGTGTTCTGGGTTTTTGTCATTACTAGAACCTCTATATTTTAGTGGGAAATATGACTGTTGTGAGCTTTTCAAGTTTAGCAAATGACTGTGAGCTCTGACATTCGTGGGAGATCACAGAAAAAGATCACCTGCACAGAACTTTAAAAAGTGTATAGAATGATGTGAAATTATACACATATATAGATACTAAACCAATCTATCTATCTATCTATCTATCTATCTATCTATCTATCTATCACCATCCCTACCTCTACCTACCTACCTATCTTTCTATCTACCATCCCCTAGTCCCTGGCACAGAATTCCTAGAATCTTTATAATTTCCTAAAATCTTGAGAGTGTCTTGACTCAAAGCTCCTAAAACCCTTAGAATTTCCTGAGTCGAGGAAACTCTTGCTAGGCTCCTAGATGGGAGCTGGTCACCAGAAAGATCAAGTCACAATCCTAAATTTTGTCCACAAATATAGACCTTATAATAATTGATCATGCTATGTGATAAAGCCTTCATAAAAATTCCAGAGTTGTGGAGTTCTGAAGACTTCCAATTGCCAAACACACGGAGGAAGCTGGAGTGTGGCATACCCAACAGGGCATGGAAAGCCCTTTCCCATATATCTTACCCTACACACCTCTCTGAACTTGCTGATAATCTGCCTCTTGCATAGTATTATAGGAAATGGTTAAAATGTATCTCACTGTGAACCACTATGCCTAACTGACTGAATTCACGCAGGGGCTGTGGATGTCCTGATTTACGGCCAGCCAGTCAGAAGGCACAGGTCACAAACTGGGACACATAACTGACATCTAACGCAGGGGTAGCCTTTGTGGGATTGAGCTTTAGCCAGTGGGAGCTGACACTCCAGGTGGACAGGGTGAGAAATGGGTTACACAGTACAGCATGCATTCAGTGTCTGCTGCGGAACTGCTTGGATGGCACATGGAGAACCCACAAACACTGCAGGGACCACAGAAGCGTGGTGCTGAATGACTGTAACAGTGGAGAGAACAATTTGTTTCCTATTAGAAAATCTGAAATGACTGAACAGAACATTTGGCTAATTATAATCATAAAGTGGAATGATAAGCTAAAGGGGGGAAATAAAAACATATTAGGAGAAAAAATAGGCACTATTCAAAAAACCCACTGGGGCAAGTGTCCAGTAAGCCAATGCTAGACAGTAAAGAGAAGAAGAGATATTCAATTGACTAATTTTAACCCCTTCTTTGTTTCAGCATGCCTACAACTATTAAACAAAGATGCCAATAAGCTGCTTTATAAAATGCTAGCACAATTACCCAAAGCATAAAATTTTTCTAAAATCCTTTTATTTTCTAAATCTTGCTATACCTATGTGACTTAAAATATCCAACACCCAAAGTTAAAAGGAGATGTGTTTATTTAGCTCACAGGTTGTTCAGGTCTCAGTCCTTGGCTGGCTCCAACACAGGGTAGCACATGGCAGAGGGGCAATAGTTCATAGCAGGCAGAAAGTGAGGAGAGTGTTAAGACAGTGTGAGTGCTTCTTCCTTCCCCTTCCTTTTCTTTCCCTTCCTTCTCCCTCCCTCCTTCCCTTTCTCCATTCCTTCCTTCTTTCTTTCCTGGTGCTAGGAACCAAACTCAGGGTCTCACACATATTAGGTAAGCACTCTACCCATGAGCCACATCTCTGTCTTGTTGTAATACTTTATGGAGGTAATTAAATACATTTCTGGAGAGGAGGAGAAGATAAACACTAAACAATAAAATGATTATAGACATATTATAAGCAGAATAGTGCTGGGGATGCTAGTTGTGTGGTAGAGCCTTGCCTAACTGTGGGAGGTCCTGTATGTGATTCCCAGCACAGAAGGGGAAAAAAAAGTGAAATCTTCATCTAATTACTTAGACATTCTCAGTGTTCCATGCACACACATCCTTCTTGTTTCTTGATCTCTAATTTCTGCATTCCAACAAAAACACCTTGTTTTAGACAAACATTGTCAATATTAGGAAAGAATGACTTAATCCTTAGAGGA
>PVKN010032907.1:0-12158 GCA_004027915.1 Capromys pilorides
AAAACTTGTTGTTTTTAAGTACCTATTAAGACTGAATACACACGTCTTTTCACTCAGAAAAATTTTACTGCAAAATATATATCTAACAAAACTGCAAATATGCATCCTCCAACAAAGATACATATGAATATTCAATGCAGTATGAAGAGTCAGCAAAGAGAAAACTAAAAACCACTCAAATGTCCCTTAACTGGGGTGTGCATAGTAAACCAGCACAGAACCACCATAAAGTACTACACAGATGTGAGAATCAGTGAGCTCTACCTGAAAAGATGAGTGAGGATCAGTGCCAGAGAAAACAACTGAGAAAAAGCAAGCGGATAAGTGGAATGTTAATTATATGATTATGTGGACATGAAATGCAAAACTAAAGTCCATACTTTAAAGTTAATGAACTTCATTTTTAAATGCTCTTGCATTCAAACATATTTTAAAGACAATTAGAGAAATATTTAAAGCTCCAGTGTTGAGTAAAATTGTATATGTACTGTATTAGCATTATGTTAATGACTATGATTGATAATTACTTCTTAATATTCCTGATTTTTATGTGTTAAAGCTCTTCATTCTTCTACCTATGTAGTATATTTCACAATGAAAATAAAAATAAAGTGAACAATCTTCATATTCAAAAGAAATTATATATTTTTTTTGTCTTTTTGAGACAGAGTCTCACTATGTAGTTCAGGCTGGTCTTGGGTTCATTTTTATAGCCCAGGCTGATCTTGAACTCACACCAGTTCTCCTGCCTCAGCCTCTCAAGTGCTGGAATTACAGGTGTGCACCACCATGCCTGACAAGAAATGATATATTAATGACATTTGAAATGTCATTTTTAAATGTTTTGTAATTATGACAAGCTGAACCAAAAGATAGATGTTAATCTCTATTCCAAATTTCATAGCTATAAAAGATCTTCTTTGTCCCATAGTTGGGTTGGACAAGGAGGGAATTGTCAAGATTTTGACAGAGAATGTCGACATCCTCTGTTAAATAGGGTTTACAAGCGCTGCCATCCTTGGAAAATTAGAGAAGAGTTGGCAAGCTCCATATTGCAAACTGCAAAGCAGCAGTATTTCCTGAACTATGGTGTGATGGAAGATACGTTTCTGGAAGCATAACGTATGGGCTTCACTGTGGAGACAAGGGCTTTACATCAAGAACTAATGCTTTCTCTGATGCGTCCTGTGACGACACTGACTCTTTTTTCATGTATTTAGGTGTTGCAGGGTCTCATTGTACAGCTCAGACTTGTAGTGATCCTCCTGCTCTCAGCCTCCCCAGCACTGGGATTTTAGGCGAGTGCCACCATGCCCAGACTCTGGCTGGCTCAGTCCACCTGGGGCAGGATTGACTTGGCTAGTGGTGCCAGGAATTGAACCACAGTCCCTAAGCTTGCCTCAGTAGGCCCTTTAGTCTGCTGAACCATCGCACCAGCCCAATCACTGACTCTTTTTAAAGAGAGAAGTGGAATGGCTGAATATGCATTCTAGGTACATTAATTTGGTGGCAGTGTGGAAGCCTAAATATGCATTGTTAAACAGCAACAGATTTTTCATTCTAAAACAAGCTATGAAAACTAGAGTGATAGTTTCTATTTTTTTCCCAGATCTTTTTGTGGTATAACTGAAAGATTCTCTAGCATCAACAGAATAACATTTGAAGCAAGAGCTTTATCCTTACATACAGGGTTTTGTGCTCATGCTCCAAAATTTCAAACCAGAGCATAAAAGTTTTGAGATTGTTTTTCTTGTCCAGAGAATTAGAACTCATTTCTACAACCACTGGACTTCACCCACTTTTCCCACTGTTAGGTATCCTCCCACCCTTCGATTCAATCCTTCCATCCTCATCTGATTTCACAAAGCTTTATTGAAATCTGTGTCCTACCCTCAACCATCCTACCTTATAATGAGTTTTGAATACATCACTCTTTCTCTCAAAATGCTAAGTTCTCTGAGTACATTTTTCATCAAGATATGTGTACCTGGAATGTTACATAACATGTAGTTAATTTCCAATAATTCTACAGTAAATAAAACTTTAAATATTTGTTTTTCAAATAACGATTACGCTCTGTTAAGAAAATGGTATTAATGTTAGTTAAAATATGTTACATAAGTATATGTCTATTTATAAAATACAGTGTACACGCCTGTAATCCCAGCACTAGGGAGGCAAAAATCAAGAGGCTCACAATGAGTCTGGGCTGCATTGTGAAACTCTGCACAAAAAGAAAAAAATTAAAATAAAATGCAGTGTATATCCATACGTTTATACATCTACCATCCAGTATACACTAGATAGTGTGCTAATCAAGACCACACAGGCTCTGCAGGGACATTATTGACTACAAGGATATAAAGTTTATTTGTTAAGAGTAGAGATGGGAGAGGGGAAGGCATAAGTATTAAATGATTTGTAGCTTTGCAGATAGTCTTAAAAACATCTGTGATATTAAAGTTTCATAAGGCAGCAACTGCCGAGAAAAAAAAATGTTTTAAAAGAGTCTATGGTGTATGATAAAAAAGATAAATATTGTTCTAGACATAGGAGTGAGCAGATAAGGTATATACTCTAGAGGAAATATGAGGATTCTAAATAAAACCAGGTTATATGATAGTTTAATAAAGAAGCTACCATAAGTCAGAGGTACGATTCTCTTTGTTATTAATATAAGTGGAAAAATGAGATACAAAATTGTAAAAAAGAGTCAGAAATTTAAAAATACAGTAGAAGGGCTGACAAAATAGTTCAGCAGAGTAAAGTATCTACAAGCAGGTGTAGGGCTTGAGGGTCCAATCCCTGAGCTTGCTGTGCCGGCCCCTCGCCAGGGCACACTGAGACAACAATTGAGACTGGGCGTGGTGGAGGCCACCTATAATCCTAGTTTTTGGGAAGCTGTAAACAGGCAGATCACTATGAGTCCAATCTAGTAGTGAGGCCTTGCTGAACACCCTGTAGACCTGTCCCTAAAAAAAATAAAAATTAAAAAATGCAGAAAAAAATACAGTAGAAGAAAATTTGAGGCAGAAGAGAAAATACAAAAGTCTAAAGTTAAAATCTTGTTAAGTGTGAAGAACAGAAAATGTGTGTATATGACTTCTCATTATGAGATAAATAAATTGCAGGAGAGGTGAAGGCAACAGAAGGTTTTTCAATGTGCAGATATGGTAGCATGTTATTTAGCATGCTAAGTAACAAATTATAATTTGCAAGAAATTAGAAAACCTGCTTTTAAAATAGGCAAAAGACACGAATAGACATTTTTCCAAAGAAGATACAGAACTGCCCAATGTGTATTCAAATGTTCAACATTCCTAATCATTAGAGAAAAGCAAATAAAATCATGGGCTATATGTCATGGCTATCAGAATAACTGTTACCAGAAAACATTCCCAACAATAATGTGTTGAGGACAAAGAACAAAGGCAGCCCTTACAAAGAGCTGCTGTGAATTTGCCTGAGGACAGGTGGCATGGAGTACAATCTAGAATTCTCCTTAAAGTTAAAGGTAGAACTTTCAGATGATCCATCGTAGAGAGCAAGAAGAAGAAGAATAGTATGTTTAAATCTCATTTGTGAAACCATGATTGTTACAGCGCCATCTGCTCTCTGCAACAGGCAAGATTCAGAATCAAACTTCAGTGTCCATCAGCAGATGAATGCATGAAGAAAATAATATACACATGATGGAATAGTGTTTATTCTAGAAATAATTCCTGTAATTTTCAAAAACGTAGATGAATCTATAAGACCTTAAATAATATAAGCCATATTCAAAAATACAAATTGTTTATGATTTCACTAATAGTTTGAACTTACAAAAGTAAAGCTCAAGATAGCAGAGTAAAATGGCTGTCCCCAGGGCTGAGGGTGAGAGAAATGATGGTGGTCAAGGAATACAGCTCCGCTCACAAGGGTTAAGTGTTTCCTGGTGAGCTAATGGACGGCACAGTGACAGTGTCCATTACCATACTTGTTGATAATAGTAATATTTCATATAGGAGGGCAGGTGGGCAGTGTTATTGCTACAAAAAGGGTGACTATGTAACTAAGGGATGAGCAAGTTAATTAGATTCTATAGTAATCGCTTTGTCATGTAGACATATAAAATATCATGTTGTGCAGGTCAGATATGCACACTTGTCAGTTTAAACTCAATAAACTTGGAAAAATAAATGTGAGAAAGTTCTAATCACAATGCCAGAAGTTGGCAGAGTGAATAAGTATAAAAATATGACCTAAATATATGTAGTTTATGAAACATATTTTATATTTAAATACGGAGATATATCCAAAGAATAGAAAAGATACAGTATATACACAATAACAAAGACAGAGCCAGAGTAACTATACTAGCACCAGACAAAATTAATATGAACAAAATTATTGTAGATAATGAATTATATTTTATATGTACAAAAGATTGTTACAAATAAGATATAATGAATATGAGTTATGAACATATGTTAACTGGATTAAAGCAGCAAGACAATGAAACCAAAAACTGACAAAATTCAAAAAATAGACAGTTTCCAACAGTACTTGGAGACTACAGTATTGATTTCCTTCAGTTGATGAAATGAACACAGGTCAACAAGGAAATAAGATCTGAACAGTGATATGACACCACTGAAGCTAGCAGACATCTGTGAAACCCTTCTACTGACAGGCAGTCTGTGGAGCGCACAGAAATTATTTTCCGTTATATTCTATTTAATAGACCATAAAACAAGTCTTTAATTTAAAAGGATTGACATCATGCAACATATGTTCTCTGAAACCCAACAGAAAAAAAAAAATTGCAAGTATTAGCAGAAACAAATTTGGAAAAACACAAGTATATGCAAGCTAAGAAGTAAACGCCTAAATAGTTGAATGATTCAAGTTATGCAAATGCACACACCATACATTGGATACACAGTGGATACAGTGAGAGAGAGAGAGAGACAGAGAGAGAGAGAAAGAAAGAGAGAGAGAGAGAGACAGAGACAGAGACAGAGACAGAGACAGAGAGACAGAGAAAGAAAGAGAGAGACGGAGAGGAGAGAGCACCTTATCATGAATGGAGAGGTGTATGCAACACATCAAAGATATTGGGATAAGGCTACAATTAGTATACTAAAAAAGGATAATTATAGAATAAAACAGAAAATTATAAAAACAGGAATAGTTAGGAAAATCAAAAGTTAGTCCTTCGAAAGGTCATCCTATAGGCAAACTAAGAAAAATGAGGAATGAGTAACATTGATAAAATTGAGAATAAAATAGAGACTCTTACTGATAATCTAGTAAACATAAAAAGAGTGTAGTGAAAACCATAAACAGCTAGGTATAAGTAAACTAAATAACCAAAGAGATAAAAGAAAAATCTTAGAAAAACAAACTATATAAGTTTACTTAATGAGAAAAATTTTTAAATAATCCTACAAGAAATGTAGTAAAAAACCTGTGATAAGATGATTTCATGATGGTGTTATACAAAACACCGACCTTTTATGAGCTTCCCATGAAAAAATAAAATAAGGACCTGTAAGATAGCTCAGCAGATTAAGTGCCTGCTTTGGCAAACACAGAGACCAGGATTCAATCCCTGGTCCTGCATGCCATGGCGGCCCTGCACCTGGGCACACTGAGCCAGTGACAGAGCCCAGGCATAGTACCAAATGTCCATAATCCCAGCACTGAGGAGGCTGAGATAGGAGGATCACTATGAGTCTGAGCTGCATAATGAGATACTGTACCAAATAAATTTAAAAAATAATAAAATAAAATAAAAATTTGGAGTACTTCACCAAGTGTTTGATGCAACCAATAGTACTACCTTGATACTAAAATTCATCAAGAATACCAACATAAAATAGAACAATAGGTATCAGTGAGTTCTTACGAGTATTGGCACAAAAGTACTGAAATAAATACTAGAAAATTCATGTGCAGTAACATATAAAAATTTATACACTATGAATAAGTGGATTTCTCCAATAATGCAAAGTTTATCTAAAATACAATAGGCAATAAAAATGAAACCCATATGCGTAATAGCAGACAAGTTCCAAAAGACTGAGAAAAACATTTGACAAAGTGTAGCACAATCTTATGACCAAAAACAATTTCTATCTATGAACACAACATGATTTTCTCAGTTTAGGGAAGGGTGCCTATGTATAAGTTATTGCTAACATCATACTTAATGGTCAAATACTAGAAACTTTCCCCTTCAGATCAGAAACAAAAATAAAAATTCTGTTTAACATTGTAATGAAAGCTCTAAAGAGGAAGATTGGGGAAGAAAAGAATTACAAAGCATTTAAATAAAAAAGGGAGACGCAGTGCTGTCTCTATTCTCATCGCATAACCTTGCGTATAAAGATGCACTCACTCAAAAAACACAAGAGCTAATAAACAAATTAGGTAGAATGCAAGATAAGTATTATAAAAATAATTAACTTTTGTAAGAGTGAACAATCCTAAAATAAAATTAAGTGAACCACTCAATTTGCTACAGCATCAAAAAAGTACTTCAGAGAAAAATTACAAAATTTGTACATGGAAAATCTATACATACGGTATGAAATTTTAAAGAAAACTGTACAACTAATGCATTTCATATTTATGGACTGAGTACTTAATGTTATTAAAATAATAATACTCCCAATTTATTCTTCCAATCAACTCAATTTCAATTATACATTTAGCCTCACAAAAGGAAGGTGTTGCCTCTTGTTACATAAAGTTGCTATGAAAGCTTTCATGCCCAGATCATAACTAATTTAATTACCACTATCTCATTCAATCTTTATCTTTAAAAACCCTACTTTTTTCTTATAATTTTCTTTTATTTTGAAGAATAAAAACAAAAGCAAGAAACACAAAAACAAAGACAGAAACAGGGTAACATAACAATACATACATTACAGATTTTGAAAACAAGAATAGCTAATAATGATTAATGTATTATCTATTTTTATCATTACATCTGTTGCTCAGATTAACAGATATAGTTGTGCAAGATGGGATATATTATTGAATATTACCACATACTTTCAAGAAAATTTAAATTTTGGGGAGTTGGGGAGACATCTCAGTGGAATAAGTGCTTGCCTGGCAAGCACAAGGTCCTGAGTTCAATCCCCGGTACCACTAAAAACAAAAAAATAAAAAGAAAAGAAAAGAAAGAGGAAAAACCCTTAAATTTCATTTTTGTCTCTCATTTTATTTTATTACCTTTTTAAAAAAAATTACTTTAAAGATTAAAGATAGTATAGTAATAATTAATATGATATTAGAAATAATACACATTTAGAAGACCAAGATGACAAGCACGGTTTTATTTTTATTTATTTATTTTTTAATTTTTATTTTTCGTACAGGATCTCACTACACAGCTCAGACTCATTGTGATCTTCCTGTTTCCTGCCTCCTAAATTCTGGGATTACAGGTGCACCACTACCTGGAGTCCCTTGCTGGCTCAGTGTGCTCGAGAAGGGGGCCAGCATGGCAGGTGGGGACAGGAGCCTAACCCTTGCTTCCCTAAGCAAGTGTCAAGCATGGTTTTAGTATTACACATTGTTGTCCACAATGTAGTCACGTGGTTCACAGATATTAGCATATATAGGTAATCAGGGTGGCCATTCTTTTCTAGTTGCAAATAAATTTTAGGAATGAATTCTCTAGATCTGTGAAGTTGTTGGTGGAATTATGACAGGGATTGCCACTAACTGCTATTTTCAAAAGAATGATGGAAATTCTTAGGACAATGTCCTTATCCATCTTGTGTATATACATGTATTGTTTTACCCTTATCTTTCCTCTTTTCTCTCTCTTCATTTCTTAAACCTTAAGTTCTGTTACTTTCCATTTATCTGTGTCTATTATACCTTTCATATTTTATTTCTTCTTCTGAGTTCTTACACTATGGAGACAATACAGGATGTTCACACATGACGGTCTGGTTTTTTTCACTTAAGAGCATAGCCTCAAGTTGCATGCACTTAGCAATGAATGCTTAGAGTTTGCTTTTCTCTATAGCTGAGGAATACTCCATTGTGTAAAAACACCACATCTTTTTCATCCTTCCCGAGGTGTTGGACATTTTGGTTGTTTCCAAGACTTGGCTCTCACAATGTGCTGCTATAAACATGGGCACACATATACAACTATGATATGATGTTTTTCGTTCTTTTGGGAAAATTCTCAGAAGAGGAATAGCTGGATTGAATGGATTTCCAGTCCTAGTTTTTTGAGGAGTCTCCACAGTAATTTTCATAATGATTGTACCAGTCTACATTCCCACCAGTGGTGGAGAAGAGTTTCTTTTTCTCCACAGGCTTTCCAACATTTCTTGTTGGTTGATTTCTTTATGATAGCCATTCAATCTGAGTTGAGATGGTATCTGAATGTTATTTTAATTTGCATTTCTCAGATGGCCAGTTATGTGAAGCACTTTTTCATGTATTTATTTGCCTCTTACATATCTTCATCTGAGAAGTATGAATTCATCTCAGATACCCATTTATGGACTGGGTCCTTAAATGTTAGGGCCTTAAGGATTTTTAGTTCTTTATTCTAAACAGAAGATCTTTTTCTGATTGATTATTAGTTATGAGTTTTTCAAAATTTGTGGGTTTTCTTTTGATTCTATTGGTAATTTCTTTTGACATGCAGAACTGTTTAATAAGAGAAAATTTCCTCATACTTTTTCTTCCATGAGATTTAGTGTTTCTGTTTTAATGTTTAGATCTTTAATCCATTTTGACTTTAGTTTAGTGCATAGTGATAGACCTGGATCAAGTTTTAGTTTTCAGCATTTAGAGCTAGCTTTTCCAGCACCATTTATTAAAGAAGCTATCTTTTTTCTAGTGAACATGTTTGGTGCTTATGTCCAAGATAGGTGGCTGAGTGTGTTTGTATTTATATCTTCACCCTCTGATCTATTCCACTGATCCTCAGGTATATTTTTTGCCAGCACAATGCTGATTTTGTCACAGTAGCTTTGTTGTATAATTTCCAGTCAGGATTGTTATGTGTCCTGCTTTGCCTTTGTTGCCCAGGATAGTCTTTTCTATTCTAGATCCTTTCTAGTTCTAAATAAATTTTAGGAATGAATTTGCTAGATCTGTGAAGTTGTTGGTGAAATTATGACAAGGATTGCATTAAATCTGTATAACAATTTTGGAAGTATGGTCATTTTCACAATGTCGGTTCTTCCCATCCAGAAGCAAAGAATATCTTTCCATTTTCTGAAATCTTCTTTAATCTCCTTTCACAGAGTATTGCAATTTTCATTGAATCAATCTTTTACTTCATTAGATTAAATCTTAAGTATTTCACTTTTCACAGTGCTATTGTGAAGGGTATTATTTCTCTAATTACCTTCTCAGTGTGTTTGGTATGTGTAGAGGAATGTTAGTGACTTTTGGATATTGACTTTCTAGCCTGCTATGATATTGAGTTTGTTTATTAATTCTAGGATCTTCTTGGAGATTTTTTTGGGTCTTCCAAAAAGACTGTTGGATTTATTATTTATTATCCAACATTATTATGTTGGATAACATAATAGCTGGTATCATATTGAGGTAGAGACCTTCTATTCCAATTTTCTGTAGGGCTTTGAGCATGAATTAATGTTGGACTTTGTCAATATTATTTTCTACAACATCTGAGATGATCATGTGGTGTTTGGATTTGGACCTACTGATATAGTGTGTTCCATTTATAGATTTGTGTATGTTGAACCATTCTTGCATCCCTGTGATGAATCCTACCTGCTCATGGTGTGAAATATTCTTAATGGTTCTCTATATTCTATTTGTGAGAATTTTATTGAGGACTTTCATATCTATATTCATGTGGGAGATAGGCTTGTGCTTCTCTTTTTTATTTGAATCTTTATCTGGTTTTGGTATCTATATAATGCTTGCCTCCAGGAATACTTTTGGGAGTATTGCTTCCTTTTCAACTCCAGGGAAGTGTTTGAGGAGCATTGGGATTAATTCCTCTGTAAATTTCTTGTAGAATACACCTGTGAATCCATCAGGACCTGGACTTTTCTTTGTTTGTAAATTTTTTATTGCATTTTGAATATCTTTGGCTGATATTGGGTTATTAGCTTTCTTATATATTCTTCATTCAGTTTTGCAATTTGTACTCTTCTAGGAATTAGTCCATTTCTTCCCTGTCTTGGATTCTGTGAGAATAAAGATTCTCAAAGTAGCTATTGATGACCATCTTAATTTCCACAGGATCTGTGGTGATTTCATCCTTTTCCTTCCTTGTTGCTAGAAGTTAAGTTTTTCTTTCCACTTTTTGATGAGGTTAGCTAGGGACTTATCAATTTTATTTAACATTTCAATGAATCAGCTTTTTGATTCATTAATTCCTTGCTCTGTTTTGTCTCAATTGCATTAATTTCTGCTCTAATCTTTATAATTTCCTATCATCTTTGGTTTTCGGTTACATTTGTTCTTCTTTTACTAGACATTGGAGGTGCAGCACTAGGGTATTTATTTGTTCCTGGTCTTTTTTTACTAATATGTGAGTTCAGAGCTATAAATTTCCCTCTAAGAGTTGTTTTCATTGCATACCACAAGTTCAGATAATTGTGCTTGAATTTTCATTGAATTGTAGACATTGTTTAATTTCCTATTTAATTTCATCTGTAACGCATTGTTTGCTGAGGATTATGTTATTTGATTTCCATATGTTTATGGAGTTTTTGTGGTTTCTTTTGTCATTTATTTCCAGTTTCTTTACACAGTAGTCAGACACTATGCATGGGATAATTTCTGTTTTCTTGCATATAATTACACGTGACCTATGGACTGGTATATGGTGTATTTTAGAAAATGTCCCATGTGCAGCTGAAAAAAAATGAGTATTCAGACGTTGTTGGTTGGAACACTCTGTACATGTCCATTAAGTCCATTCGTTCAAAGGCCTGGTGCAGTTCTGCTATGTCTTTGCTAATTTTTGGTCTGTTTGACATATCTTTCTGGGATAATGAGGTGTTAAAGTCTGTTAAGATTGTGTTATTGGATTTTAGATTTTTCATGTCCATTAAGCTTTGTCTTATATAGTTTGGTGCTCCTGTGTTTGGTGCTTACATATTTATGACTATTTCCTCTTCTTCTTGTATTTTCTCCTAACCAATATGTAGTGGGCTTCTTTATTTCATTAGATCATTCTTGGATTGAAGTTCAGAATATCTGTGAACAGGATTGCTACCCTTGCTTGTTTTCTGAGGTGCAGGGGCATATAGTATTGTTTTGTATCCTTTGACTTTCAGCTTATGAATCTCTTTGAGTTAAGTGTGTTTCTTGTATACAGCATATTGTTGGACTTTGCTTCCTAATCCATTCTACCAGTCTATATTTCTTTTAATTGGTAAATTGAGGCCATTTACATTGATGGCTATAATTTAAATACATTGACTTATGTTTGCCATGTTGTTTGCCTGCTGTTGGTTATGTATTTTTCTCCTGCTTTTAACTGTTTGCCCTATTTGGAGGATTCTTTCCATTCTCATTTACAGAGTTGCATTCAATTTTATCCCTCTCTAGAGTATCCTTTAGTAGTCTGTGAAAGGTTGGCTTTGTCATCATGAAGTTCTTTAGTTCATTGTCATGAAAGTATTTCACTTCTCCATTAAACTTGAAAGAGTTTTACAGGATGCAGCAGTCTGGGCTGGAATTTGTTTTTATGGAGGATTTGAAGCACTCTTCATGCTTCTGCTTCATGCTCTTCTTTGACTGCATGGTTTATGAAGAGTAATCTGCCATTATTATTCTGATGGTTTTTCCTTAAATGTGATGCCTTTTTGCCAGTGCCTTGTAGTATATTGTTCTTGTGCTGAATTTCTGGGATCTTTATTATTATATGTCTGGGTGTAGTTTTAATTAGATGGATGTTATTTAGGGTTCTGTACGCTTCTGTTACCTGAATTTCAGATTGTCTCCCCATATTTGTGAAATTTTCTACCATTATCTCTGTCCATATTCTTTTTATGTTGCTTGTGTTGATTCCTTCTTTTTCACTGATGCCTATTAGTCTAATGCTATTCATCTTTTCATTGTCTTTCAGCTGTTGAATTATTATTTCCTGTATCCTAGTTGTTTTTGGGTAATCTTTCCTTACCTTTTAACTAGCTAAAACA
>PVKN010032908.1:0-12137 GCA_004027915.1 Capromys pilorides
TTCATTCACTGGAATGTATTAGCAATGTTGTAGTTTAGGACTGATAAGGTGAGACAGTATAATGCATATAATTTATAGAATTATTTTATAATAGTCACCCAAGGAGTCCTATATAAAAAGAGTACAGAAAATCTTTCCACACACTCAAGACCAAAGAATCCAGCTGAGGTCCTGGATCCCACAATCATTTTCTGCATGAGTCCAGCTGAAGACCTATCACCCAAAACAATGCCTCCCACAAGTCCAATTGGAGGCCTAGAGCCCATGACAATGTCTCATGCAAGTCTTTTTCATGGGACAGTGCTGGGAAGGCTCAGAGGTCAGTCATGGAAACCAGAAAGTCTGCGCCAGTGGGACAAAGAATCTGAGCCAGAAGGCTTGGGGATCTGTGATCTGCACTGAAGCCGGGAAACAATGCTCAAAGTAAAGACCAGAGCTTCCCCCAAAAGTACCACAGTCATGCTCAGCAACAATATGGTCCCATCCTCCTCTGATGAAGAGGAGAGCTAAGTCTATATCAGGATGTCCAGAGTGATGAGCTTCAAAGTGAACAGTAGCCATTCTCAGCAACATGGTCCCAGATCCTACACTAATGAGAGCAGCCAAGTTCATCAGAAAGGCCAGCGTGACAAAGAAACAATAGCTTCCTATAGTTTTTTTTCTTTTTCAGTTCTCCCTTTTATGTTGCCGACAATCATCCTCTGGTGGGCCTCCCATATGCAACACAATGCTGGTTCAGTCCATCTGGTGTTACACATTGACCACCGGTTGTAAGTCCACAAGTAATAAGTGCTTTTTAGTGCTGAAGAATATACCACTTGTTAGGATTTGTGTCTAGTTGTCGCCCCAAAGCCTCATGCAGTCATAAGGCATGGGGCGGCTTCTGCAGTTTATGATTAAGTTACGATCACTGGGATTATGGGTCTGAGTACTGCTAGGGTTGTAGGTGTGAGTGCTACACCCAGCCTGGGGCAGACAGCCTGAAGGCAACATAAGGAAGAGAGAGACTTCCTCTATGTTGCCCTCATTGCTGCTACTTCTCCATTTTGCTCTCTTGCTCTTTGCCACCACCATGAAAGTTTGCTCTCTGCCATATGCCACACTGCCTTGGAGCCAGCTGAGTATGGAAAGAACCCAGTAATTGTGATAAATAAACCTTTCTTTTCTTCATTTTGGGTGATGGGTATTTGTTCTAACAATTAAAGAAAAGTAACTGAGACACCACTGAATAAATATGCCCCAACTTATTTTGATGTTCATCCACTAATGGACATTTGGATAGCTCTGAGTTTGGGGCTACTGTGAAAGTTCATGACATTTATTTTAATTTCTTTCAGAAGCAAAGGGGCTGGGGAGATAGCTCTGAGGCACAAGTGCCTGCCTGGCAAGGGCAAGGTAGTGAGTTTGAACCCCGGTCCCGCAAAAAAAAAAAAAAAAAAGAAAAAGAAAAAGCAAACATCTAAGAATAGAATTGGTTATAAAAAAAAATCTGAAAAATTTCCAAACTCTTTTCCAAAGTGACTGTTCCATTTTGCATTTCCACTATTTTGGGAACCTTCATCTTCCCTGCATTCTTGCTGACACTTGGTGTTGCCAGTTCTTTTCATTTTAGCCATCCAGGATGTCTTTGTCTTAGATTTTAGGTAATGTCAAACCTAGAATAGGACAGATGAATCCTTCAAGAATTCAGTGGGATGCCATATTATATTGCTTAGATCAGGACTGGCTCAGTCTTACAGGGTGTAGGAACCTCAGTGTTCTTTCAAATATGCACAGGGGTCAGTTTTACTAGCCACAGCTAAGATCACATGAACTTGATGAACTGATAGCGTTGTCCACCCTTCAGGGAATAAAGCTTTCAGGATGTCCCAGTCTGATTTTACTGCCCTAGCACCCAGCAAGGCTTCCTGGGCTCTTGCAGGCTGTTGACAAGTTTGTAATAGAAAGAATCTGCCTTCAGGTTTTGGGCTGTCCTCCCTCCCCCTTGTGCCAACTCTTTCATTTTGTGACATGCTTTAATGAGGGAGGACAAGGAGGGAAAATGAACGCCAGGTGTATCTGGAATGGCTCTGAACAATAATTACATTCTACAATGAAATTAAAGAAATGCTCTGCTCAGGGAGATTCAGATAGGGCTGGCAGAAGGGGACCTGTGTCCCTGAAAGCACAACTTGAGGAGCATAGCTCAAATCCCCAGCAGAAATACAGGCCCACAACACCTAAGGAGAGCAGCGATTTAGCACACACCTTCCCTTTGGGGAAACAAAAAGATGAAATGGAGCTCAACAAAGAGTACAGACATTGGACCTGCTCTGATTGAATGCCATCCCACACTAGATTTTAAAACTCTTAGAGAAGATGCTGGGGTCCACCCACCCACTTCACAAAACTAACCTTTGCAGCAGTGAATCCTGGTTAGAAGACACCGTTGATGAGCATTCTAGTGGCCAAACTGCAACTCAAAGCCCACTTATTTATCACAAAGTGGCTGCACTACAACTAAACCTGGATAGTGTGGTTTTAATTTAGAAAAACTCATATGTTAACAGCTTTTGTTTTAAAAACAATACCCCTGCCATGGGTTTGCCACCACTGCTCTGGAATCTGGCAATTAGAATATTCTTGTTGGATGCCTCCCTCATCTTTGGCCAGCGCATTCTTGTCTGTGACTAAAGGTGAAGAGCTGCCTCATCTGAGTACAAGCTGCCACTCTGGTCTGGAAAGGTGACCACCGAGAGTGACAGTGGGCTGCATCGGCTCCCAGGACAGGCTGAGGCATTGAGCTAGAGGTGCAGATGCTTGTCTGGGAAGGAACAGCCTCGGCATTTTCAAAGTCCAATTATTGCTGGGGACTCCTGGAAGGGGTTAGGGCCGTGTTAATCCTACATGGAGGCAGCAGGAGCCAAGTTAAAGGGTCACAGGCTGTGACCCATCCTTTATCACACAAACATCTTATCTCTGCCCATGGACTTTGTGTGGACAAAGCCATCCCTGAAACAGGGGACCTGGCTTGCAGGACCTAAGCCTTCTTAGGGATGATGTAGAAATGTCCCCTCACTGCAACAAATGCCCTCAGAAACTGAGGGGGGTTCCAAGGTCTGTTCCTTTGACAGAAAGCAGAAACACAGCCTTTTCTGCATTGACCCAGAACCCGATTTTCTGGGTTCAAATTGCATGACTTTCACTTTAGGGTTTTCCAAAGGAAGAAACTGGTTCACACAATTATAGAGGCCAAGGAAGCCCACCGTCTGCAATGCAAAGGTCTGAGAACAAGACAACCTGTGGTGAACATCCCAGTCAGAGCCCGAAAGCAGAAGGCCAGTGTCTTGGCTTAGATACCGCCAAGCAGAGCACATGTTCTGTCCAGCTTTCTCTGGTATTCAGTGGAGGCCTTAAATGGATTATGTGAATTCCAATACACCCTTGTGGCAGTCAGTCTGCTGATTCCAGTGTTATTTTCACCCAGAAGAACTCACAGACACACTCAAAATAATGTTTAACGAAATATCTGATCACGCCATGGTCTAGTCGAGTTGACACACAAAACTAACCTTCACGACCTCGAACAGAGTTACTTTATCTCTGTGCCTCAGACTTCTCTTCTGTGTCATGGGCATGGTGGTAGCAGCGGCCTTGCACAGCTGGTGAGAAGTGTAAGAGCCATAAACAAAATGCTTAGTAGAATGCTTAGAATGCAGTAAGTGCCCCAGTGCACAGGCGAGGCAGAAGGAGGAAAGGAGCAAGCAGGAATTGGAGAAGGGTTTCCTGGATGATGAACACAGGGGCAGAGCACTTGTTCAGCATGCCGGAGGGCCTGGATTCCCTGTGCTACAAAAATGCAACTGAATGTAACAAAACAAAGAAGGGCATCTGAATTTCTGAACAGATCACTGCAGAGAGAGGGCTGGGCAGGTCAGAGGGCCAGCACAGCCTACAGTCCTGACATCTGATATTGTCAGAACCAAATGGCAGCCCCCTAGACCGTCTAATAGCTGTTGACAAAACAAGGCAGTTCCTGGAGCTGCCATGCTTATTCAAATGACCATGGCATAAAATATCCCCATGAGACAGTTAAGTGGTAATACTGCAAGCTGGGGTAGTATGGTTTTTGAATCAAGCCAGGGAGGCAAGAGGAGGTAGCATCAGTAATGTTTTATGTGAAAGAAGTCTCCCCTTTACACACAAATATCTAAAAACTATTAATTTGGGGCAGCACCAAGGAAGAAATACATGAAAGGAAAATTGATTTCTATTTAAATGGTATGTTTTCATCACCTTTCTTCAGAGCCCAAGCATTCATCTTTGAGTACCTGTGCTAATTGATTTCAAATGCAATTCAACATAATCACTGTAGAATAATAAATCTCAGGGCCAAAGGCTAAGAGAGGGGCCTTAAACATGAATGGGATATAGCACGTGGCATTGCAAAGGTGTTTCTGTGTTATCCTGGGGTGAGCTTGGGAATAGTAGTGTCCTGATGGGAAGTGGGACAGTCCAGGCAGAAGAGACTTCTTGGTTGTGTAATAGTTACTCCCTTGAACCTGAAATCTCTCAACTGAGGCAAGGATTGTCAATGTTTGGGCCACTGCCTGAGGCTCAGGTGGTCCATTCTTAAGTATGCGGGGGGCTCTCTGAAGGAGAAAGTCATTCATAGCTGTGTTTTCTCTTCCTTACAGTGCCTGCAGCCTTCTTTTCCTCTCTCCCCAACATGGTCCTGATCCTGAGCTTGGCAGGTCTCTTCTTTATGTCCCTCTTTTTCCTAAGTTCATTCTTCCCCACTGGGCCATCATTTTGGAAGGTGTGTGGCTGGGGATGTCCTTAGAAGGTATGAAAAAGCCATGCTAGAGAGTGGCTGGAAGAAGAAGTCCCAGAGTGATGGAGGGCCAGGCTCTGAGGCTGACTATGGGGAACAGGCAGCCCCCATGGCTCCAATCTGGGTTTTTCCTTGCAGATAGCTGACCACCCATGCCAGAGTCTTGCCATTGCTTATGCTTGGGAGAGTGAGAGCTGAAGAGTGGGTTGCATGATTGGATGGGAATCAGTGGGGTCAGTGGTCATGTGATAGTTTTCATATGCCTTTCCTGAGCAAGAATACAGCAGATAAAGAAAAACACAAAGTCATTAAAATGCATTGTGCTGGGCTGGCGAGATAGCTCAGCAGACTAAGCACCTGCTTAGGCAAGCTCAGGGACCCAGATGGATTCTAGCACCACATGCACCAGCCCTGCCCCCAGGCACACTGAGTGGGCCACCGAGACCAGGTGTGGTGATGCATGCCTGTAATCCTATTTCTGGGGAGGCTGAAAACAGGAGGATCATTATAAGTCTGAGCTGTGCAGTGAAATGCTGTACTACACACATTAACAAAAAAAAAGTGTTATATAGAGAAACTAATCTTAAAAGAGTAATGAGCTCACTCCCGAAGCTATCTCATGACAGCAAGTCTCAGCCACTGGAGCAGCAGTTAAGCTTCAACAGGAGCTTAGCTTGGAAGGAAAGGGTATTGTGTGCTATGTACCTGCTGGGCCATAGAGCTGGGATTTGCGTCTTTCTTCCTATCAAAGATGACTGTGCCCTGCTGGGTTTGTACCCAAGCTGATTATTTGGGGCATGACATAATCTACATCAGCATTAGATTTTTATAACTTCTCACTCTGCACGCCCAGAACTCTGTGGCAGCCGAGCTCCTCTCTAGCAAGGCAGAACTGTCTCTGAGGACATTTTTCCAAAGCAGAAATTTGTATCTGAGACTGAACATTCTTATACAGGACAGATCTAATTAACCCAGAAACAACACTAATATAGGATCAAAGCCAAAGCCATTTCAGTCAGTTTGGGCACAAAAGCAGTTAATCCAAATTTCCAATGCATAAGACAAATTGTCCCAAGACAGACTAAATTATTAATGGACCTGATGGTTTATGCTTTGTACAGATATCACTTCATTCTTTATGGCAAGCATTTTAGCTGTTGTGCAAATATATTTAAGTGCAAAGATAATTATTTCTGCTTTATGCTACATGAAATGAACCAAGTCCTTATGCCCTATGTCTTTCTCCATTGCCATCTCATTCATTCATTCGTTCATTCATTCATTCATTCATTCAGGGATTCTACCCTCCTAGAGTGTACCATTTGCTGAACAAGGCAGATAAGCATGTCTCCCTGTGTTGTGGGGATATGATAGAGGAAATTTAAAGCACAAAACCCTGGCCATGGCCAAAGCCAACTCAGCCTTTCCTTTCTCCCCAGTGTGTCAAGACGTGGTCTCCTTCCCTCCACCTTCTACCTGCCAACTGCCCAGGTAGCCTATTGATTTTCAACATGCTATGATGCAAAATGACACATTGTGATATCATTCAGCAGAATGCTGACAAAGGTGAAAGAAAAGCCTCCTGGATCATACTGAGAGTCCTTCTCTCCACCCCCTGTCCACTGTAGCCAGCTCCTACATTGCATTTATAGCTGCGAGGCTGAGCTCAAAGACACTCCACTGCAGGAGAAAGATAAATAAAATTTCCATTGGACCATTGATCTCTTCTCTGAGTAATGTAATGATCAGGTGGAGTGGAAGCAGGAAAAAGCAGCTCTTTGCTCTTTAACTCACATCCGGGGGTGGGGGGGTGCCCTAAGTAAGTCTCCTACTTGCTGAAGTCACACTTCCTACTGCAGTGCCTTGGTGACAAACCCTGCATGTAGCCCCTAAACTGAGAAAAGGAAGATGGGAAATTATTTGCATAGGAAATATCAGGCATTAACAAGCAGGACTTAAAAATAGCCTCCAAATGATTGAGGAGATTTGGCTGGTGTTATCTGTGTAGGCTCTGCCTTCCAAAGGCCAGCTAACTGGAGAAGCTGCAGCTCTCAGCCACCTCTCCCTGCAGCTCTAGACATGAACAATGACTCATTCTCTCCTAGCCAGGACCAGTAGGTGCAAAAGGGACTATTTGCCAGCTTTTCATCTACACCAGGCAAAACATAGCTGCCCTTCAGGAAGAAAAGTAACTCTTTCCCTGCCAAGACTGAATCCTATCACCTCATTCTTTCACTGTAGGATCTGCACTAGGAGTAGCAGGATTCAACTTGGCTCGTTGGCTCCCAGTTTAGATTTCATTACACTTTACACCCAGTGCTGTCTACTCTCCAATTGGTAAATCCTCCACCTCAGTATATAGCAACCTATATTGCATTAAACCCAAGAGTTAGGGTTGGGGTATGAGGGTTCCATATTTCGCTGATGGCAGGGCACAACCCAGACCAAATGCCACAGAGGTCTGTGAGTGCTCAGGGCCAGCCCTCCCAGGGAGGAGAGAGCTTTGATCCCTCTCCTTAAAGAAACTTGTCTTGATCTAGCTGTCCTCTGTCTCCTTCTCCCATGGCCTTTGCAGCCTCTGTCCTCTTTCCCAGGTGTCCAGCATAGCCACATGGAGCCTGATCTTAGATATCTTATTTATCCTCTACCAGGTAATCATTCAGTGAGAAATCTGCATTTTCACTGCAGAAGCAGTGAAATGTGCAGAAGAAGCTATGATCACAGGTGAAGGGGAGGCATTTTGGAAATAAGATGACATTTCTGAAAGCCTAGAACCACACCACACAACTGGTCCCCTTTGAGCAGCGTGCCTGAGGGTTCCATGATGTTACTCACTGCTGTAGTTGAAATCTTTGTCCCCAGTATGGTCCCAGGTGCCCAAGTACCTAAAAGCATCTGTGGATTCAAGGGGCCTCACTCTAAACTCTCTCTGATAAGTAAAGCTTTGGACATGTGTACCCAACTCTCCTGTTTCCCCTTGTTGCCCTTTCCTGGACTCAGGCTCTCAGTTCTTCCAAAAGTCATCAGGTTCCACTCACTCTGGATCTCCAGGTTTGCTTCAGATTATCAGATTCATGGCTGAGTGCCCCAAACATGCTAGCAGGATACTTTTCAGATGAAGGTCAAGAAACTAGAAGAAGTCTTTTTAATTCATCTGGAGAGAAAATGGTTTTAGGTTTTGAGGGACAATTAGTTGTCCAGTTGGTGTTTCTCTTATGGAGCAATAATATCTTCGATGCAATAGAATTCAGTTATATCAATAGATATCCACTGGGCATTTATGGCATGTAATATTCTGAGATGACCATTATAAACAAGTTGACCTAGTGCCTGCCTTCATGGAGTAATTAGAATAAAAGATGAAGGGGAGATGGATGGGGACACAGAATATGCTAACAGAGTATGAGAAAGACATTGAGGCAGTGGTTGCAGGGCTTTGAGAACACCTGGTGTCCAGGCTAAAACCTAGGGGATAAACTAGAGTTAGCAGGCAAAAAGGAGGAGAAAGGAAGACAAGAAAAGTGCTATAGAAAGAAGCAAGAACATATGCAAAGGACCAGAGGCAAGAGAGAGCCAGGCAGAGCATATGGGCTTCAAAGAACTTAGGGTGGTTGGAGCTTGGTCAATAGATGGGGAGAAAAATAGGAAAGACAAAGCTGGAGAGATCATGAGGTTATCTAGTGCCTTGGGCCACTAGGTCTTGTTATCTGACTGTGGGGTTGGGCTTCATCTCTCCTAAGGCATTGAGAGACCATGGGAACTTTCACAATCAGAGGATTGTGGATCCAGGTCTGCTCTTGAGAAAGCCTTTCCTGGATGGCATAAGGAGAAGTTGGTGGGGAGTAGAGGGGCTGCAGAACTGGCGGGAAACTCTTGAGGAGCCAAGGCAAGAAATGTTCCAGGGAGTTTTGGTGAGAAGAGAGAGAAGGGGATGAGAGGAATCCACCTGGAAAGGACAGTCAGCGTTCTCACAGAGGCCTAAAATAGGGAACGACAGCAGGGGAATCTGAAGCAAGATGCAGTCTCGCAACTGTAAGGCCAGATGCTGTGCAGCCATTTGCCTTGTAAAAGGCCAGGGGACTTTATTGATGCTGCACTCCTTGTCAATGGGTGACGCATTTTATTCTCCCTTTTGTCCTGAGTCCCTGGCACATTACAGGAAGCAGGAGTATTTGTTATATGCACACATTAATAAGTGGACATAAGACAACTTCAAAGTTTTCACTATCTTATTGCAAGGCAAGATTATCCTACATCAAACAATTAAAGAATAGCACAAGATGGAACCTAATTAAGTTCTAAATCACCCAGTTCAGGCTATAAACGCCAGAGTTTCAGGGAAGAGAAAGATCAATGTGGACCAGAGGAATTAAGGATGGCTTAAAAATAATTCTCTGACATTATAGTACTGTGGACACAACAGTGCACATCTTTAAAAAGCCAACACACAAGGTCTTATCTACCCGTGTTGCCCAGCAGACCACCATGACGTCCAAGGACTGAATTAAAATCATTGTCCTTTAGGGGTGGATACTGTTCAAGTGGACTTATTTTTGTGCACCTAGTAATGGACTCTGTGGATAATTCTTACTGTACTTTTATCCAGTTTTTTAAAGGTAAAATTTGCTTTATATCCAATAACCACATTAAAGTGTAAAACTCAGTGGGGTTTAAAACATTTATGTTCTTGCGCATCTACTAAAGGTGACCCAAAGCATTTTTCATCATCTCAAAGAAAACCTGAGATTCTTTAGTCATACAACGTGATAGATTGAAAAGAGCCCTGGAGAATGGAACCTCAAGTTTGCATTGAGGGCTCTAAGAAGTAGGCTGAGTATGACAGTCACCTGTGTTTTCTGAACCTGGATTCCGTCTTTTTTCTTTTTCTTTTCTTTTTTTTTTTTTTTTTTTTTTTTCTTCAGTACCAGAGATTGAACTCAGGACCATGTACTTTCCATCATTTTTAAACTGAGAGAGTCTGACGAGGAGATACCCAAGATGTCTTCTAGCTTTAAAACACCATAATTCTGGACTGGGGAGATAGCTCAGGTGTCTAAGCCCCATGTCTGACAAGCTCAAGGACCTGGGTTTCATACCCAGTACCCCATGTGATACCATGCCAGGAAAGCTGAAGCAGGAGGATCATTGTGAGTCTGAACTGCATAGGGAGACCCTGTAGCACATAAATAGATAGATAAATAAATAAATAAATAAATTTAAAAATTTAAAAACACCATAACTCTGAATACAGTTATCTTTTATCTTTGAAGACAGTATAAGAATAGACCTATAAATTAATATAATATACAACAAAACATTGTGTGTGTGTGTGTGTGTGTGTGTTTTACTGGACAGGATTAGAGAGAGGGGTAACTAGCTGAAGCTAAAACGGGACTAGAACAGTGGATCAGTGAGGAGAGTAGAGCTCAGGGAGATGGTCTAGCTGACTCTTCGTTCTGTTGTTCGATTGTATATTTTAGTTTTTAACTTTTATTGGACTGTGGCTGAATTTTGTAATTGGAAATTTACACTTTGTAATTAGAATTTTGCACTCGTTGCAGAATTGCATTCTACCAATGAGCTGTGTTCACTCTCCAAATACTTCCACATATAACTCTGTGGCTGAAAATCATTTCTCTTTCTTCCTACACCAAATGATTTTTTTTTCTTTTTGAGACAGGGTCTCACTCCATAATTCAGGATGGTCTTAAACTAATTTTGTAGTTCAGGGTAGTCTGGATCTCAAAGTGATACTCCTGCCTCAGCCTTCCAAGTGCTGGGATTACAGGTATGCACCACTACACCTAGCTACACCAAAATGTTTAGTTAGTACTTTACTGACTTCTTGTACATCTTATGGAAATAACATTTTCCTAGTACTCCAACTAATTTCCCTCATAGGAACAGAAAATGCATGGACTTTTAGGACCAAAAGGAGTGATGATTTATTACATCATCTGAGTTCAAGAGGTGTATCCTTAAATTCCATTGCTCTATCTGGGTGTATCTGTGGGGCTGTTTCTGGAAGACATCAGTATTTGGATCAGTAGACTCAACAGAGACTTGCCTGCACTGGTGTAGATGGATATTGTACAACTGGGTGAGTTCCTGAGTAGGACCAGAGGGTAAAGAAGAAAAAATTGTCTCTCTTTTTTTTTTGTTTTTACTGAGACCTCCATCTTCTTCTGACACCAGCACTCCAACTTCATAGGTGTTGAGATTTAGGTTCAGACTCCCGCCACCAAGGACCCCAGGGACCAGGCCTTTGAACCTGGTGTGAGTTACACCATCAAGTCCTCTCTTCTCCAACTTGCTGATGGCAGATTTCAGGGCTTTTTAGCCTCTAGTACCATGCAAGCCAATTCCAACAATAATTTTTTTCTTATGTCTGTTTGTCCATCCATCCTACCAGTTCTGTTGCTGTGGAAAACCCTGAGTAACACACTTATCAATATTTGAAGCTCAAGACTGGAGAGACTGTCTCAGAATGGTACTGTTACTAAATGCTGATTGCGCAAAGATGGCAAAGTGAGATCTAACCCTCTGGTCTAGGATCCATAGAGTTATTATAAGAGTCTTTAAAATCATAAAAGCAAAAAGTACAACCTAAAAGTAAAGACGGTGGAAACATAAGCAGTTAATAGGACAGATCAGTGGTGCTGCAACTCCTTGGGCGTGAATACCAAATCCTCTATTTAATAGCTGGATTATGTAAGGTAACTCAACCTGTTTTGCATCAGCCAGCCTATGTTGAATTATGCTGCAGTAACAAACAGCCCCCAAATTTTAGTAACACAATTAAAGAAAGTTTTATTTCTCATGCATTATCCCAGCCCTTTTATTCCAGCACCCAAGATGAGAAAGCAGCCCTTATTAGGGACATGCTGATTCTGAGCAGAAAGAAAAGATCAATGTAGAATCTGTAAGGACAAAATCTCTGCTCCGAGGTGAAAGCGTCATACCATTTTGTTCCCAAAGCAAACAGCACAGCCAACCCGGCACCAAGAGGGAGGAGATCAGTGAATGTGAAAAGAATGTGATTTCCTGCCAATGTACTGTTTCCTCATTTACAAAATGAAAATACTGACAGTACTTACTTTGGAAATTGTGAGAGCATTCAGTGGATGATATAAAGTTTCTGGCAGATTAGAAACTAAAAATACTAGGATGGTGTTTACTGTGACCTTGCCCACATATAACAGCATTTTTCATGAATATATGTTTCTATTTTGAAACTAATATAATTACATAAAAATAGAAAATGCATACGAGCAGAGAGAAAAAAATTAGAACCAGTTTTCATTTGACCATAAAGCAAAACTAC
>PVKN010032909.1:0-12157 GCA_004027915.1 Capromys pilorides
GTCCCCGCAGTCGCCTGAGCCCTCCTAAGCAGGCGCTTTAGACCACTGAACCATCTCGCCGGCCCCAATACGTGCTTTGTACATGTTAATGATGAGGCCTACTTCCTCAGATCTGTGGGTCTTGCAACAGACACAGCTAATTGTAGAGCCCAGAGGGTTTCCAGAAGAACCCTTGAGGAAAGACAGTGCTGCCTTTTTCCTTGATTAGTCAACCATCGGATTAGAGACCCCATTTCTCCTGACAGATGTTCCTGAGTGGCATCCCCCTGTCATCACATCTGCTGTCCACCACAGGAATGTTGGGAGTTTTCTGTTCCCAAAGCTAAGAGTGGAGAAAAGAAAATGAGTTTCTTGAGATACAGAGCAGTAGTAAGGGGGTCATCAGTGACACAAGTAGTGTCCCCACATGGTGGAATTTAATTTAGTGTCTTCAAAAGCTGCATGGTGTCAGGAGGCACATGGAGAATAAGTTCGTTTAGTTGCCCTCCTGTGAAAGGTAGCCAAACTGCTAAGCACTGCTTAGGAAAGGGCAGACAAAGGCCTCAGCCACCACGAATTGGAAAAAGAACGAGGAACAATTGAAGAAATTGGGGTCTCGAATGTGTGAAATTCTGTTGCAGCACACCATGAGAAATAAAATATTTTCACATGTATGAACCAATAGGCTGTTGGTTTTTCTTTCTTGAGAAATCTTTGAGAGACAACAGTGTCTCTCCTGTTTGAGAGAGATGAACTATGACCCAGCCTGAAAGCAAAGACGGGCTAGTATCTGTCTCTCGGCTCTGTCTCAACTGAGAATTAGTGATTCTGGGAAATGTACTTTTCTCCAAAAATACTTCTTTTTTATATAAACAAAATGTTTTGTGAGCCTGGGTGTGGTAACACATGCCTGTAATCCCAGCACTTGGGAGCCTGAAAGCAGGAGGGTCACTGTGTGTCCAACATGTGTAGTGAGACACTGTAGACCTGTACTAAATACATAAAAAAAAAAAAATATTTTGTATCTTTTATCTAAAGCACAATATATGGAACACTTTTAATATTTTCTTGCTTTTGTTTTGATCATTTGCCTTATATTATGAAATATAACATTTCTAATACTTCACTTTTTTTAAATTAAATGACAATTTAGGTTTTAAAAATTAGGCCAACAGATTTATTGGGGCAGAATTTTCTACCAAGGTGCATTTCCATTTTTATACACAAGGGAGAGCTAAGGCTCTAGAAAATAGATTAGGGCTTTGCCAAACTCCAGGTTATTCAATACTTCAGAAGTGTAGAAAGAATCAATTATAGTTAAGAATTATGCATTGAGGAAGTATTTGACAGCTGTAAAATACTAATAACTTTCTGCATTTTTAATGTTTGTATTCATTTACTAGATTAATAGAAGTTGGATCCTAAAACTTATTCTGTTAGAAATCAGTAAATTGTTTTCAGAAGAAATAGTCCTCAGATTTCTAAATAACCGTTTTTTATTTAGGAAAAAATAAAGGTTAAGAAATTTACTTTGATTTTTTTAATAATCTTAATTCCTGGCATCTCTAATCTTGTGTTTCCGTCTTTGAAATCAGGATTGAGATCTGATGTCAGTCATCAAAAGGAATCATTGCTAATTAATTAAACCTGTCTTAAAGATACAAAAAGGACCAACAAGTTCACGCTATCTTTATTTTTATTATTTTTATTATTTTGCATGTGTGTGTATGTACTGGGAATCAAACTCAGAATTTTACACTTGCTACAAGCACTATGCCATTGAGCTATATCCCCAGCCCCACACCAACTTTAGATGCACCACATTTTATTTGTCTTGCAAAAATAAATTTTAATAATATTTCATCTCTTTTGAAAGAAAATTTCTTTTTTTTTTTAAATAAGGCTAAATGAATAAAATCTTCATTCATAGAGTGGAATTGGAGGAGAGTTTAGGAAGCTACTGCCTGTGTCGAAGAGTCTTGGTGGGTATCAGAAAACTGTTTTGATTTTATTTTTGAGGCAGGGTTTCGCTATGCAGTTCAAACTGGCCTTGAACTCATTTTGTAGCCCAGGCTGCCTCAGCAGCCTGCCTAGCATCTCCTGCCTCAGCCTCCCAAGTGATAGAGGTTTGTGCCTCCTCACCCATCCAGAAATGTCATTTTTGGTGGCTCTCTGTCAGAGGATTTGAGGATGATGACTGATGGCGTAAGCCTTGGAGTCTGATGATCCAAGAGCTTCAGTTCCAGTTTTTCCTCACTAGCACTGTGGCTTTGAGTATCCTGGCAGCCTCTCAGAGCTTTGCTGTCCTTGTCCTTAAAATGGGAATCCTAGCGTCTACCAGAGAAGGTGTTCTGAGGTTTCAGTGAGTGATATAGAACAAGGCATATAAGAGGGATATAAGGGCCAGTGAGACATTTCAGTGGGTTAAGTGCCTGCTTTGGCAAGCATAGGGACAGGGGTTCGATCCCTGACATCCCATTCTGTGCTGGCCCCACCCTGGGGCGTGCTAAGCCGGAGACCAAGTCTGGATGTGCTGGTGCACACCCGCAATCCCAGCGCTAGGGAGGCTGAAAACCGGAGGATCACCACGAGTCCAAGCAGCATAGTGTGACCCTGTACCCGAAGCTACATATTGGTTGTTGTTGGCTTTTTTTTCTTTCAGGAGTGAACTTAAGAGTAATTGCTTTTATTTTTTATTGTTATAAACATATTAATTTTTAAGAAAAAAACATTAAATTTTTTCTGAGGAAAACCTAAGGAGTAGTGGGAGAAGAAAAAAAGTTTTGTGTGCGTGTACATCTTGAAGGCAAGGTTTAAGTTTACAGGACAAAGGCAAAATGGGACTGGAAGACTCCTTGCCATCCTCCCCAGCGGAGTTAAAAGAGGCTGTGTCTACCTGCTGGATATGTGCCAGGACAAGGCCAGAGGCTCATGAGCCTCAAGCAAAATAGTCTAAACTCAGGCAGCCATTACCTTCTTTTGGCTGTGAGTTTTATGCCATGCTTGTAGGAAGAACTGGACACATGGTCAGGAAGCCAGAAAGCAACCTGGACGGTTGTCACAAGGGTGTGGTTGTGGACGGATCTCCACTAACTCCTGTGGTAGTGACTGACTTACGACATAGGACTCTGGCGGGTGATTAGGTCAGAGGAGTGAAACCCTCACGTGTGGGGTGAGTGCTGTGATCAAAGGGACCCGGAGAGCTCTCTAGTTGTCTTCCTGTCAGGTAAGGGTATAAGAAGAAGTGAAGCATCTGTAAGCTAGAAGGGGCCCCTTCCGCAACCCCCTTCATGCTGTACCCTGTTCTTAGACTTCTACCTTCAAACCTGCGAGATAAATCTATGTTTGTAAGACCCACTAATTTGGCTTCTCCAGAGAAAGAGAACCAGTAGGATATGTATAAGAGGAAATTGGTTGAGAATTGGCTCAGATAGTGGAAATGAAGATGCCCCATGAGGGAGCTTCTGCAAGATGAACCCCCAGAAAATCCAGTGTATAGTTTAGTTGGAGTTGGGATGGAGTGCTGCTGATATATGCCCCAGATTCTAAGAGCCTGAGGGGCAGGGGCTCCAGAATCCAAGGGCAGGAGAAGATGGGTATTGTAGCTCAGTTAGGTAAGGGAAAGAACTTACCTTGTAAATTCCCTTTTACTTTATTTTGGCCCTCAGTGTAGACTGTATGATCCCAGTCTGCATTGGTGAGGGGGGAAAACTTTACTCAGTTCACTGACTCAAATTCTTACCTCCTCCTGAAATTTGCTCCTAGACACTTCCCTAAATAACATGTTACTTGGAGCCACGTCTATAGCTCAGTGGCATAGCACCTGCCTGGCAAGCGCAAGGTCATAAGTTTGATTCCCAGTACCAAAATAGTGATGATGGTGATGATAATGATGTGTCACTGGCTATCTGGGCATCTTTAGCCTAGGCAAGTTGACACATAAAAGTGGCAATCATTTGTGCCAGCCCAGACTAAGACCCGGGTCCTTTTTACAAACTTTGATTTGGAAGGGCCCTTCTATCCATCTAAAGTAAGCCTCTAAAATTGGGTAAAGCTGTTACTTTTTTTTTTTGCCATGTTTTTAAAAATGATCATCCCCTGCCTTCTCGTCCAAGAATGTATGCAGAGTTAATTCACTGTCCATGTGGGGAACATTGATCAGGGGAAGCTCCTGTGTTGAAACCAGGAGCAGCTGTGTTGTAAAGGCGGCAGTGTGGCCCGCAGTCACAGCTGGCCCACCTCATTAATACAATTAAAAGCCAGACTTTAGTGATTCTATTAGGAATGCCATTGCACAGCTAGCAAGCTTGAAGAGCTTGTCAAGAGCAGGTCTCCAAGTACACACAGATGGGAATCAACAGAGACAAAAGCAGAGTGTGAGATGCTCTAACTGTAGTGTCTTTGAGTACTTGGAAAATCAGCAGTTTAAACAACATCCCTTTGGGGATGATATTTACAAGCATTCCTTGTAAGGTTCGGACTTCCAGAAGAGAAGAAACTGTGTCTTTGGCCACAGAATAAGGTCTCCAGACACAGAAGGCAGCTAGATTCCCCTTCCCTTTGCTATCCAGAGAGCCCAGCCTTTCCATTTGCAACACCTGTGCTTGCAAGGATTCTGCCAACCCTGCCTGTCCCCACAGAAGGCAGAAGTACAGCAGAGCATGTCCATGCACCACTGTCAGAAGAAAGAGATTGAGGGCTCAGGTTCCAAGATAACAAGGATCTGGGGGCGTGTGACATTGACATATCCGTGATGTTGCAGAGAATAGCTGTCCTTTGTGTTCAGCAGAGTTCAGATGGCCACCCAAACGAGCCAGAGGAAACCTTCCAGAACAAATATTAGCTAGCTGTCATTGCTGTCTTTGCATAACCTTCAGTGGTCTCGTGGCATAAGTATAGTGAAATGCAGACACTGTAGCATGTTCTGCAATGCCCTGGTCTTCTCCACCCCTGCTGTCTGGACAGCTGTCCCCTAAGAAAGAACTGTCTGTGTGGTTATTCATACCTGAGGCCTGCCTCTTAGCTTTTCACAACTCCTTACCCAAATGAGCTCTTCCCAGAGACACCCTTCCTGGCCACCTTTGCTGAAGGCTGTGGGCTCTGCTATCAATTGCCACATCATGTAAATCAGTTTTCTATGTGGCCATTGCCTCTATTTAAAGGTCATCTACTTGTCCTGTCCTAGCAGTATTAGGCTGTAGGAAGACCAAGGTCTTTGCCTGCTTCTTCCATAGTTACATCAAAGAACCTGGGACAGTATTGTCCTTCCAGTACAAACTCATCACGTACATAAGTAAAATGCTGGACAGAAGACCAAAGAGAACAGATCAGTCACATTTTCACAGTAGAGTCAGAAGAAACCTGCTTTCTCTCTTACTAGCAGGTAAAAATTATTGGCATTTCTCCCATTAGATTCCAGTGATCCATGTCTTCATGTAAGGATTTTTTTTACTTCAAAGAATTCTAAAGGTGAAAAAAAAAAAAAAAAGAATTCTAAAGGTGTGCCAATTTGACATAAAAGTGCTTTTGAGCCTTTCAAGAATGCGAAGGCTCTGTTCTAATTTCAGAACATAATGATAAAGATTGTTTAAATATGCATCAGAACTACAACCATTACTTTAACTTACCTATTCCTTGGAAACCCTCATAGATTTTGTAACAGCTGTTTTCTAGTTCAGGGCCCTTGAATTTCTTTTTCAGTCAAAAAAAGAAGAAGAATACAGCTTATCTAAATCAAAATTGAGAGACACACAAAAGCTCTATATTAATTGGGTTTCACTTTTCCATCTTCTATAAGAAAGTTCCCTAAATGAGTGTGCTGATTTGAAGTGGAATGCCACACTGCCTTTTTGGTGGCTTCCTTTCTTATTTTCTACTAAGGAATGAATTGTCAGAATCACAAAAAAATTATAGGTGGAAGCATGACATTTTGCTTTGGGCAAAGCTTGATTCTTGCACTGCCACTTCTACTGAAATAAAAATTTGGAGGTCATCGCGCTCATTGTCCATGATGAGGAAGCACATTCTAACATTAGGCGTTGTCTCAATACCTTTCCCCAGACTATGTAGGATATTTTTTCAAAGATTATTTTGAATGATGTTCTCTGAAAAGTTGGACTTTATGGAGACGGCCAGGGATTCTCTTCTCTTCCACTCTCACCGCAGAGTATCACCGACAGAATCATGGATCATACTTTGAGATCTAGAGTGTTCTCAGATCTGTCGCTGTTTGCCCGTGTGACATCTTGGATAGGTCCTTGTACCTCCTGGAACCTTAGCAGTTTTTCTGGCCTCTGGAACATGAATGGAGGAGTGGGGGTGGGAAAGCAAGCCCAACCTGTCTCTCCTGTTGTATCGCTGTTCAACTTTGCTTTTGATGATCCTAGACTGATGTGGGTTAGGCTTGCCTGGCTCCACTTCAGGGGAACAGTTCTCAGGAACTAGAACTCAGACTTTTCTGCCTGGTTTTAGTCTTGCTTTCAACAATCCATCTTTTATTTTATTTTTATATTATGGCTGGCTCAGCCTGCCCTGGGGGTGGGGCTGGTGCAACATGTGGTGCGGGGGATCGAACTGTGGTCCCTGTGGTTGCCTAAGCTTGCCTAAGCAGGTGCTTTAGACCACTGAGCCATCTTGCCAGCCCTTCAACAGTCCATCTTGACAAATGGTTCTGTAGTGTATCTGTGGACTCCGTACCTGATCCAGTATGTAGATCTCAGTTCACCTGGTTGTTGCATTTGAAGATCTGAGAGGAGTCAGTCCTGGTGCTGAGAGGACCCAGTGGCTGAGATGCCCGCATGGCATAGCCAATGAAGGGAGCACCTGCCATGCCACACCACAGGGAGCGCTGTTCCTTCCATTGTGGTGGAAGGCCTAGGCAGTTCTACATAAACTAAGACCTAGAACTGACTAGTACTCTGTCATCTACCAAAGCTAGGCATGGTGGTACATGCTTGTAATCCTGGCACTAGGGAGGCAAAGGTAGGAGAATCCAGAGATCCAGGTATCCTAGACAATTGAGGAACTTAGAGAGCCTGTCCAAAAGCCAAAAATATATCCCCAAACATCACTTAGTTTGCCAACTAATCTTTTTTTACACCCCTGTTGCTGAGGGTGGAACCTAGGACCTTGCACATGTTAGATAGGTATAACCCTCCATATGTCAGCCTCTAGCTGGTCCTCAAGCACTGTAAAGAAGAAACCAAAAAAAGCAGCTAAATAGAACTATATAGTTCATTTTAAGAATCAAATTTTCAGGGCCAGAGAGATAGCTCAGTAGAATAAGCACTTGCCTGGCAAGTGCAAGGTCCTGAGTTCAATCCTCTCTGCCCTGTACTGCAAAACACACACACACACACACACACACGCACACACAAAAAGAAGAAGAAAAAAGAAAAGAAAAAGAATCAAATTTTCCCCCAACCATCAAGACCAAATCCATTTGCACTTACATTGCTATTTCTTTCTCATTAAAATTAATAAAAATTTTTTAATTAGTACATTCATGTTACGATATTGTCAATCCCTGTGTCTGTGGGTTCCACACCAGCTTCCTCAGCCAATCACAGATGAAAATGCTAAAAACAAATGTGTCCATTCTCAACATGTTCAGATTTTCCTGTAGTCTGTCCCTAAATGCATTGCAACACCCATTTATGTAGCATTTCCATTATGTATTATAAGTAATCTAGAGATTTAAGTGTATGGGAGTATTGCATAGATTATATGTGGGGACCCGGAACCAATACCTCATGAAGTCAGAAGATGCCTGGCATTGGAATGCATGGGAGGACAGATATTATGAAGTCTACCAGTATCAGCCTTCCTAAGTGATCACTGATACGAACATTTTGAGGCTCACTGATAAATATTTATCATTGTTTTACTGGCTACATGAATCTAGAGATTGACTCTTTTATGAGCTCTGTTTTTCCACAATTTAGAATCCTTATCGAGAACATCTGGTGCTTTTTTTTTCCATGTAAAGTTTCAAGTTTACTTGAAGGCATTTGCTTATCATAGTGAAAACTAAAGAGTGCTGGAAAGGAAACAGGATTACCTGCAACATGACTGCCCTTCATGTATCCTGGCTGTAGAAGTAGCCCAGTGTCAGCCGCCCTAAGAGTTCATTTTGGTGCATCGCAATCAGAAGTATTTTTAACCTGCTGTGAGTCTCAGTTCTTTAGTAGTTGCAGCAAGGCCCAGCCAGGGGTGCTCATCAAGCCCCGGCCTGTTGGTGTATTTGCGAGTCTTGTCTTTCCCCTCTGCCAGGAGAACGCCCTGTTTTACAGGGCCCTTGATGCCAGCGGTCTACGTTTCTGTTCTTCTGACCACACAGGATAGGTGGGGGCATGCCCTCCTGTGCTGGAATAGTGGATTTTGTTTCCTCTCCCTAAACAGGCCTTTGGTGTTTCAGTCGATGTTTGTTCTCTTTTAGAAACAGGGTTTCACCTGTCTTGAGTTATGGAGTTGGTGCTTTGTGGCTGTTGCACAGTCAAAGGCAGACATCACTCCTGTCTCTTTCAGGAGGAATTCACAACCCAAATTCATTCCCATAAACTTTGTAGAACACTGTTCCTTGTGGTGCTGGGGTTTGCACGCAGGATCTTGGGCACGGTAGGCACACGCTTTGCCACTGAGTCTCATACTTCACCCATGGGAGTTTCCATGAGACTACTCAGGCCCTCTCTTGGGGTCCATTCTCTCCTTCCCCTTCTCCAGGTCAGTTACTGCCAGGAAGGATGCTGTAAGTTCGCTACCTTTGTAAATTCTCTTAGAGACTTGGGTTAGGTGGTGTCCCATTTTATAGATGAGGAATTGAGCTTCTCGTGGAGAAGCTTTCTGAGCATGGAGAACAGTCCTGGAATTTAGCAGTTAGTTCACCACAGGTGTATCCATTTATCAGCAATTGCTGTTTGTTTGTTTATTTATTTGCAGGACCGGGGTTCGAACTCACAACTTTGCACTTGCCAGGCAGGCACTTGTGCCACAGAGCTATCTCCCCCGCCCCTGCAGTTGCTGTTTATTGCCTATGATACTTCAATGATGAATATCTGTGCAAACCTGTGGGGCCCACGGACATTTGTTGAAAACTCCTTTCCCAATGTGTAGCCCCTCCGTCCACCAAGCCAACAGCCTGCTCTTCTGGTTTGTGTATTTTGTGCACTTCTTGAAAAGGTGTAGAAGCTGCTCAAAAAGTCAGATGAAGGGGCCAGGGAGATAGCTCCATGGCACAAGAGCCTGGCTGGCAAGTGCAAGGTCGTGAGTGTGAACCTCAGTCTCACAAAAAAAAAAAAAAAAGTCAGATGAGGAGAAGGTGGTCTCAATGACCTGGGAGATTTCATGCTGGATAGCTTTAAGACAGCCTCCAGGAGGGGATGCCATGCAAATACTGAAGGCTGTAATCCTGCTCCTCCTGGTCAGGGTTCTCCTTTGTGGGTTTTCTTGAACTGAGCAGCAGGGCTCTGGATATTTTAGAGCCACAGGTCAGTTTCGGCAACTTTCGCTGGCTCTGTTTCTGGGGAAGCTAGGACCTTGCCTGCCTTCTTCTTTATCTGACGTAGTCTAGTTGCATGCTGTTTTTGAACTAAGGGCTGTTGATCTTTTCTCCACTCAGGGTGATCTTGTGTTGCCTGTTGGACTGAACACATTTTTTTTTTCCACTAGTCATTTAACTCTCAAAGCTGAAGCAAGACAGACCATTGTATATTTATGGTTAAAACATAAAGGCACTTTAAAGAGGTGAACCAGAGCAGAATAAACTGAAAAACGAGGTCAACATCTCACATCATTAACCAGTTTATTCTCATTTACTGTGTCTTTGTATCTTGCTTTTTTTTTTTTTTTTTTTTTTGGCAGGACCGGGGTTCGAACTCATGACCTTGCACTTGCCAGGCAGGCACTAGTGCCATGGAGCTATCTCCCCAGCCCCCAGTATCTTTCTTTTTTTTAATATTACTTTTAATAAGAAATAACAATATGATAGTTTCAAAACACATTAGTAGTACATTCACAATAATTGACATATTGCATATTGTTGTCCTCATAGTAGTTATACAGAGCACAGGGTGTAGACGTGATAAACTTTCTAATGGATATTGGTAAGGAAAGAAAAAAAGAAAAAATTTCGTCTCTTTGAACTAAGAGGAAGTAGTTGTATACATAGTCCAATGTTGCAATGGGTTACCGGTGAAACTGGCAATGTTGGAGGCTGTTGGTTTAAGCCTCTTACAGCTCATCATACTAATCTAGCTCTGTGTATCTTTCTTTATTAATCCCATAAACCAGGTGTTGTGGGTTCTTCCTTGGTAAGCCCTGGCATTTTGGGAAAGGAGAAGAGTAAACGACACTGATTTTATTTTATCTCAGCAAGATTTTTGGGTTCCACCGGTGAGCAAGGCATCAATCTGACCGCCTTAGGAAATGGCTTGTATTACAATACCTCTTTAGAAACATTTCCAGAAGAAATTTCATACTTCCAGGCAAATCAAATATATTTTAGAACAAAACAAACTTCTAAACAATATGATTAAACCAACTGCATGAAAGTATTTATGTTCTGAAAGTGCAAGGTACGCGATGGAGTAGGATATTAACATAAATGGCATTTTAACCTGTTCTCAACTGATAAGCATGATTTAGACATGGACGGGGGATTCTGAGGATTCCGGGCCAAATGCAGCACAAAGAGACTTGGAAGTAAGTGGCTCCTACAGGGCGACCCTGTGCACTGGATACTTACGAGTTTTTTTAGGCTTGAAAGCTGGGAGGAAAAGCTAGGATGGAACCAGGCCCGGAAGGCTAAACTTGAGCTTAATTCTGGACTAAGAAAGAAGTCAGGGCCCAAACAAATTTAAAATGAGAGAAAGAATGGATGTGCCCACCCTCCTGAGTGGAGACCAGATAATCATTTGCATTGTAAAGGTTAGTTGAAAAGGCCTAAGCAAGGAGGTGGGGAAAGTCCCCAAGGGAGGCCATTAATTACATTTTGCACTGTGGGAAAGACTTGGTCCGAGCCTGGAGGCCTGTTGATCCTGAACTATGTTAGCGGCAAACTATGGGGTAAGTGCTAAGACTGCGGGGGCTGTGAGGAGGGAAATTGATGATTCTCACAGTCCCTAGACCAGGTGATGACAGAGGGTGTGTGTGGGGGGGACTTTGGGGGAGGGGGTGATGCTGCATTAGATCAGACAGAAGGATACAGGACAGAAATGTTTTCACGATTAGAAGAAAAGCTGTAAACTGAATGTGAGACCTCCACTAGAACAGCAAAAATCTCAATGGGCAACTCCAATGAGAAGTACAGGAAATAGTTTTGGGAGCCCCAAGGGCAAATTGGAAGTCCAATTCGGATGGAGGGGCTTGGCTTGGTTTCTCTCAAGAAATCTTCCTTCAGTAGTTGGGGCTGCTAAGAGAAGGCGTTCACCACGTGGAGACCTATCTCCAGGCTGCCCCGAGTCCACCAAGGAGCCCCTCTGCCGGAATGGTAAGAGTGACAGCCCCCCAGCTTCTGCCTCGTGGAAGGGCAGCTGTGAAGCCCTGCAGCAGTAATTCCCCCAGAGTTAGTGAGAGGCTTTCCTTTTTGCTGCTGAGGACACCAAATGCATTGGCCATCCCTGACATGGGCTGTGCAGGGGCGCCGACCACTTACATCTGTGTTATAATGCATGAGAATGACAATTAAGACCAAAAAAAGACGGAAATTCTGCATTTGGGAGAGAAACATGTACTTAGACAAGATAGAGAAGGCAAAGTAGAGCATTGTGTAGGAAAGAGGGAATTTTATTTTTTTCCGGTACTGGGGATCGAACTCTGAACCTTGTACTTGCCAGGCAGGCATTTGTGCTGCTGAGCTATATCCCCAGCCCAGAAAGAGAGATTTTAAATTTAAAAAAAAAAAAAATGAATGAAGAAAGATAAAATTGAGGCATTTGTAGTAAAATGAATGCACTTTAGACCATATTGTCAGTCAGTAAATCAGATATGGTGTGCCTTATATGAAAAAATGAATAGAGAGGGGACAGAAAAAAAGAAAAGTTATATTCTAAGTACCGTGTATTTTTGTAGTTGGTCTCTAGTTTTACTCTACTAAGGGCTGAGAGCTCACTTTGCAAGATTTGCATTTCTTTGGATATGTTAAGGTCTTTATTGTTTTTGTGGGCGTGCTCTAGTTTGAAAA
>PVKN010032910.1:0-12156 GCA_004027915.1 Capromys pilorides
CACATATTATCACTCATTAAAAAGGATCCCCGTGCATTAGATGGAATTAGAATTGTTCATATTTACATACTTTGCCTTACAAAAATGGTGATGTCATATGTTTCAGTGCATTTTAGCAACAGTCCTGCATTTAAATTAGTATGAATTCTTGATGCATTTTATCACAGTAAAAGTTGCTATTTCCTCATCCACTCAAAAAGGCTAGAAACAGTGATCAACCTGGAGCAACAAGCAGCCCCGAATTCTATTTCTCATGGAAAGGATCCAAGGCTGTTAGAGAAATGACTGATTTTAAGCCTGTGGGAGCCTACAAGGTAAGCCCTGAACATCAGACCCTGCAGGGAACAAGGCCACTCACTACAGAAGAGCCTGCAGTGGTGTCAAAGGGCTCAGGAGCCACGCACAAGCAATTCCCTTTGACAAAAGAGGAAAGCAATTTGGCGTAGATCTGCCATGAGCAAGTTGGGGCCTCAGGAGAGCAGTGCGCTCTTCAGTTCCAGAGCGTTCAGGCTAAGGCCGAGATCTAGGGAAACCAATGGTGTAAATGCTAGTTGAAGGGAGAAAAAGACAATTGTGCTAGTCCATGGAGGCAGGCAGAAAGCAGAAAGGGTGGACTCAACCTTCCCCTGCCCTGTATTCCACGCAGGCTCTCGGTAGTGGGTCCAACCACAGTGAGGAGAGCAGCCTACTGGGGCCACTGATCCACACGCTAGCCTCAGCCACAAAGACCCTAGTGGATGCCCTCAGAAGCCACAGGCAGTCTGTACATTCCATGCCCCACCCAAATGGACACAAATGAGCCATGCCAAGCCACCATCTGGCACTGCTGAGGCAGCCGGCATAAGGCAGTGCTTAGTCCATGTGCTTGGATGAAGTGGAGATGGAGTGGGGGCCACATCTTGTCCGAGTGGTGTGGCTTTGGGCAAGGCAGTTACATTCTCTGGACAGAAGGTTCTTAGCTGGTTTCCCCACAGCTTCATTGTGGTAGATGGTTTCAAGAAAAAGAAATTTCTTTCTTCCTCTCTCTCTCTCTGGAAACTGAGTCCTCTCTCTATCTTATTTAGTCAAAAGCAAACAACTGGATCTCCCACAGCCAACATCCAGCCTCCTCTTAAGGATTCCATGAGCTTAGTTCTGCATGCTGGTTTATTTATGTATTTAAGGACACACCTTGGCTTAGTTACTCTTCTTTCGTTGCTGGGACAAATACCTGACACACATGCTTAGCGAAGGAAAGATTTATCTAGCTCACAGTTACTGGAGGTTTCAAGATACTGGCCCCATTCTATAGGGTCTGGAGGAGAGGCTGGGGTGCTGCCTTGACCAGGATGATCCACTCTATACCTCCAAGAAAGACCACTAGGCCTGCGGGGGGGGGGGGGGGGGGGGGGGGGGGGGGGGGGGGGGGGGGGGGGGTGGAGAGTAGGGGAGGCATATGCTGTCAGTTTAATGGCTCATGCCTCTCTGGTCCTGCCCTGGTCCTCTGGTCCCGCCCCTTGAGCCCCGTGCTTGATAGCTCCATGATTTACATGAGGCTTTGGGGGAACAACTAGATACAAACCATAACACACTTCTATGTTGTTCTTGAAGATGGTGACTAAAGCTATAGGGGAGTTGTAGAAACGATTCCCACTCTTTACGGTGCAGATCACGTAGTTTTACATTCAGAGAACAAAGTCACTTTCATTTGGGAAAAGAAAAATAAATTGTCTTTGTACACCAAGAAATATTTTCCTCCTTGGCCAAAACCGCAGTATTTCTATCTGTTGTCTCTCCCACCTGACAGGACAGATTCAATTCTCAGAAATCTGTCACTCTGTCAGTCAGCTTGGAACTGAAAGTTGGGGACCTGGACTCTCTCATTCCGTGTAGCTCTTTCTGGGAGCAACACTGCCAGATACCACCAGGTCCTTCCACGGCCCATGTTGTCCAAGGCCCTCATTAGGCCCGGTTGACCCCAGTTCTGAGCATCATCTTTGTCCCTCAGCTCTCCTAGGCTTGGTCCCTGGTCAATTTTAGTCACATCTATTTATGTTTCTTGTGCTGCTCAGTTCTGGGAGAGGGGTTCATCTCAAAACCAGACTGGCTGCTTCTTCTATGTGAATTAAGGGTGCGCACGGCTCTCTGGGTTTGTAGGAGCAAGGATTCCAGAGCAGGCAGCGCTGCGTGTGACTTCTCAGTTTTTAAGGACTCCCAGGCTGGCAGATAATGAATGATTCTCCACAGCAACCTGGGTCTGGGCTGGAAGCTCATTACTTTGCCAAAGTTTCTCTGTTCTAATGTGTCTGGAGCCCAGAGGGGCAGAACAGTGGTCCCGGCTGCCAACATCTGCGCATAGTCGCAGAGATGCTGGGCCTCCGGAGACCCTGAGTATGGAGGCAGAACGGAGGCCAGGCTTTCGCCAGCTAACTGCTGTCCATAAAACCAGTGAGAAGGACCAGAAGCCTTTGCCGTACGCCAGGGGATTACTCTGTGAAAGAGCACAAGGTTGGCTGCCCCCCAAGACACAAGGTTCCCAAATAGGTTCCCAAATAGAGCCCGAGTCCTGGAGGGAGAGGAGATCCAGCTAAAAATAGCTGTGACGTCTGAGCGTTGATTTTCTTTTCTTTCTTTCTTTTTTTTTTTTTTTTGTTGGTGAGTTCACCTAAAATAGTCTGGCAATAGATGTTTTACCCTTTAAGTGGAAAAAGAAAACAATCAGAGAGGTCAAGAGCAGAAGTTAAGCCTCTAAGAAGTTTGAAGTTTCTGCCCAGATAGACAAGGTTTCCTTCTGGGGTGATGGCCACGTCCACTTGGGGATGGAGAGTGGTGCCTCCCTGAAGGGATGGGCTGAGGATTTTCAGGGGGCACACAGGCTCCCTTGGGCTTGGGGACATAAATGGGAAGTGATCAGAGGTTAGACAGGCTCCAGGGCACTGGACCGTGGGCTGGCTTCCCGCTCAAGAGAAGGTGCCAGCTCGGCTCTGCTCGGAGCCTGGCGTTTTGGGAAACTGAAACACAGTTCGAAGCTCTGGGAAGAAGCAGCATCAGATTCTCATCCTCATCCACCTCTCCAAGCCCAGGAGAGGAACGTCCCCGGGGGCCATGTGCAGTTCACCTGCAGGGGGAATTAGGTGTGGGCAAGGCCCCTGGGGCAGCTGGTTCTTCTGTTCCCACCTCTTAAAGAGGACAAATGTCTGCTCCCTCTTTACTTCCTCTCATGGTTTATATCTAGATGTCCCCCAGGAGCCTTATGCTAATTGGTGGGGCTTTCTAAAGGTAGCTGACTTGTGGGTGCTGCAGCTAAAGGTGGTACAGGAGGTGTGGTTGGGTGCATGGGGCGGGGGTCAGTGTGCCTGTGGCCTGGTGGGCTGTGCTGCCCTCCTTGGCTCTTCCCACTTCATGGCTGCTGGGATGAGATGACCTTTCCTTTACCCTTTCCCTTCCTCTGACCATGCCAGGACTGGAACTCTGGCAACATGAGACAAAATAAACTTCTCATCCTTTAAGGCTTGTTAAGACACCTTCCTTCCCTGTCTCTGGACACCTCTGGACTCCTTCTGGACTCCTCACTGACACAGGACCACTAGCCTACAGAATGACAAATCCCAAGTCTGGCTCAGAGCAGGAGGAAAAGGAACCATTGTCGTTCCCCAGAACAGAAAAGTTAGTGACAGCTAGAGTCTGGGTCATTGCCCACCTGCCCTAAGTCGTCTGTATAATTATAATCCCTTACACCCAATGTTTTGTATTTTGTGAAATATCGTCACACTTTTATTTCCATAACAATTGCAAAGGGGGTGAAGTGCACGGAGCAGATGCCACAGTTATGTCTACTTTACAACAGAATAAACCGAGGCTTAAAGAAGCTGGGTGACAATTGGCAAACTTTAGAAAGGTCAGAACCAGGTCCTTCTTGTCTTGCAAGGGTATTGAGGTCAGGCCAATGTAGAGGTACTGTTGATGGCCAATGGCCAGGTGCTCTGTCCCACTGCCTACACTCAGGCCACTTACAGATGCACCAAGAACTTGGAGAAGAACCTCTCCCCTTTTGACTGGTTCTGAGGAGGTCATGGGTGAGTGCTCCTTGCATGGTGGCCAGGATCGAATCTGACAGTGTATGATAGGTGCAATGCCTCGTTGTAGCATAGGCACTCGGTAGTTTTAGCTATTTGGTAACTATTGTTTTCATGGTGTCCATGCAACAGTTCCTGGCATCAGTCTGAGGGACTTGGAAGGTTGGCTTTACCAAAATTCTAAGCATGCATTCAGCCCCAAGGTGAATGGTTACAGTTAGAGGAGACAGGTGTGCCCATCCCTGCAGAGGGGACTCTATGCTCCTCATGACAGGTGGACCAGAAGGGCCTTGCACTTAAAGTCGGGATCTGAAGGTGAACAACCTAGGGCCAAGGCTCTTGCAGCCGCCTCACCATGCTGAGAACTGCTGCCTGTCACCCACAAACTCAGACACTCATTCATGGAAAAAAAATTTCGTTTGAGCTCTTACTGTGTGCCAAGAACTGCTCTGCCACAAGGGGATGGCAGGGAACGAGATAGGCTCTTGCTCTGGTGAACCTACTTGGAACCGACTCGGCGGCAAATCCTTCCTTGACCCCTAGCAACAGTGCTGGGATTGGGCACGCCTGCCATTTGCCCCATTTGGCCTCTCACTCACTTTGCTTCTGCCAAGGAGCCCTCCTGCTGGTGACACAGGGTTTTTGGTATTCATTAAGGCAGTGCTTCCCTAGGGTGATATGCAGGCGCCAGCGTGTCTCTGGGTTGCCAGCAGCACAACTGGTTGTGGTCCAGCCCCAGGAGGACCTTCCGTTGGGCCCAGCTCTCCCCGTGCTCTCCTGCCTCCTCTGCTTGTGTCTGCCTGCTGCTGCCCCTCTCCTCTTCTCATCTCCCCAACTACCTCAGCCGTCCTTCCCCAACACCTTCGTCCTGGCCTCACCTTCCCTGTGCTCCACTGACCCCCACTCCCTAGTGCAGAGCCTGTGGAAACCTAGCTCCCAGCCTGAGTCTGACCTTGGCTGTCCTGTCCTCCCCCTAGTGCCATCCCTGCCAGTCTCTGATAGTATTGCTGGCCCTCAGCTCTTTCTCCAAGATCTGCCACCAAACCTCAGCCCCTTCCTTCTCTCTCTGGGTTGCCTTTTGCCTCTCCCATTCTCTTTCCCCCACTAATCTCAGATCCCCTCTCTGGTCTGTCTGATCCTTACCTCTCACCCTCAGGCATCAATTTCTTTCTGGGTCCATCCTAACTTTCACACTAATATTTCCCTCCTTACATGTGAGCTTCCTTCTGAATATTTTACACTTTTAAAATAGTACCTGTGTGTGGGTATCCACTTAAAGGGAAATACTAAGTGAGTAATGGTACAGGGGACAGGCAGGCATGTCAAGGATTGAGAAGATGGGTTGAGTTTGGCAGGCCTGTTAGAGGGTGGCCTTTCAGGGTACCCTTTTATTTGCTGACTTTAGGAGCCTCTTATTTGCTTATTTGCAAAACCAAACTGCAGTTCTTTCTTCATTCATAAAGAGAGCTTCTCCTTATGAATGAGTTTTACTTCCAAAGGTAACTTGTAATGAAACTGGTGTTTATTTCCCCACTGAAACACTTAGATACACGGCAATTCAATTCGGAACCAGCACATAGAGCACCGTGGTATTCATAAAACAGCTGCTGAGGACCTGAATGACAGTGCAGAGTGCCTGGGTCTCATACATGCTTCCTGTGGGTGCCAATGCCCATCCCAGGCTTGTTGATAAGATACAGAGAACTGGGCTGAAGCGGTGGCACTGGGAAGTTTTCGTCAGGGTCTCATCTGAGCATGAACCGCTGGCCTTGCGACCAAGGGGAGGACTCTGAGCAGCAACCTGAGCATGTGGGGTGGGTGGAGAGGAGCCAGGCACCTGCCAGAGCACAAGAGCCTCAGCTAAGTTTTACAAGTCCTAGAATTTGAAGCCCCAAAGTAGTGAGAGTGGTTCTGGAGGTGGCCCTGGGCTATGTTTGGCCAAGGCCTCTAAGCTGTCCTGAGCTGAGTGGAACTTAGCTCATTCTGCTGCACGTATGGGGCATAGGTGAGTAGCATCCTACGGATGCAATGAACATGTAAATTAGCCATTATGAAGTAGAGGGAGGAAGGAAAGGCCCCCAAAAGGCTGTTCTGGTTGAAGCAACATGAGCCCAAATACACAGATACATGCAGCAGCTTAACATAATAAAAGTTTATATCTCTCTCCCACAACAGTTCAATATGGTGCTGGCTGCATGCGGTAGGGAATCTGATCTATGTGATCCTCTGTGACCACGCTGCTATAGGATCTGCTGTCTTGAGCAGGTAGCCCTGAAGTTGCTCTAGAAAAGAATCCTCCAGTCAGCGGGTAGGAAAAGAGTTCAGGTGGAAAGCTTTCATGAGCCCCTTCTGGGTGTGACCCTATCATGTGCTGTAAGTGAACATCACATCCACAGGACCAACCAAACCGCAAGGGATCCTGGGAAGTGCTGCTCAGTGGAGGGCACAAGTGAACAAGAAGGAAGCTGGGTAAGGACCTATTTTCCTCCTTTCCACAGAGGAGTTAGTTCATAGCTGGAGGAGAGATCCGAGGCTTCTTGAGAGAGACAGCACTACTAACGAGTCTGACAGGCTGGTTCAGAACAGCAGTCTTCCAGTGGGACAGAGTTGAGGTTTGTTATCTGTAGCACTGTGAATAAATTACCAAACATTTTGGAGCCTTATTGTCCTTATCTATAAAATGAGTATCAAGAAGACTATGTTTTCAAAAAAATCATTTATTTACTTTTCATGCCTCATGGTTAAGTATTGGACTATGCATACAACTACTTTCTCTTAGCTCGGTGAGAAGAAATGTTTGTACAAATAGTTTAGAAAAGTTACCATGTCTGCATCTTGTACTCCAAGCAACTACTATGAAGACAACAACATGCACTGTACTAATTATTGTGGCTGTCCTACTAACATGTTTTGAAACTGTCTCATTGTTATTTCTCATTAAAAGTAATAAAATTATAAAAAATCATTTATTTATTTGTTTGTTTGTTTGTTTGTTTGGCACAGGGTCTCACTATGAAGCTTGGACTTGTACTGATTATGTCTTAGCCTCCCCAGTGCTGGGATTATAGGCATGCACCACCACGCCAGGTTTTTGTTGGCCAGTGCAGAGGGCCTGGGGTTCTCGGGCCGGCATGGCGTGTGGTACCATGGGTGGAACTCCAGTTCTAACTCCAGGCAGGCGCTTAGACTGCTGAGCTCTCTCCTCAGCTCAGACTACACATATTATAGGGTTGCTGTGGGACATAATTGATGTAAACTAAGTCATAGAGGCGCTCCGGCTCATAGTAGGTCCTCAGTAAACGTTAAGTAGGTCTGAATTCAAGATAGGGAATAAAGAAGAGAGAAAAGTGAGATCTTGGCAAAACAAATAGTGAGGATTGTGGCTTCAATACCCAGAGGGGCAAAAAAAGGCTGCAAAGAGAAGCGAGTCTGGAAAGAGTTTTGAAAGAAGATGAAGCCACGCAGGGAGGATCAGGCCCTAGGGCGGGCGGGCGGGGCAAGGGCTACACAGTTGAGTTTGCACCTCATCCTTGCTGCTCCTGGTGAGGGTCTGTCAGCCAGATGCCCACATTTTTCTGGGCTCAGGAGGGGCTGTGGGAGTCACTGTATGGTGCACCCATGAGGCTCCTGGCTTCTAGCCATGCAGCATAGGTGCGGCAGGGAGCCAGGAGGCTGGACAGCGAGTGTCTCAGCAGAAACTGCTGTACTCTGAAGCCCAAGGAGGCCTCCCAGAATCCCTTGCTCTGTGGGAGAATCCCAGCCTGGAGCTGAGGACTGGGCAGTGAGCAGGGAGCCCCAATAGGACAGGGCGTGGGCTACTCCCACCCATCAGAATCAAGCCTCCAAGTCAGATTTAATTTAATTTTAAAGAAAAGAAACCTGATTCTCCCCACTTAGTAGACAAAACTTCATACTCCATACATAAGTAAGTTAAAGAAAATTGTAAGTTATGTTTATAAACTGTGTCTTTAATTTTCTGGATTCTGACGATTTGGCCTTGCATCCTGAAGACTGCAGAAGGGCTGCCAGCCAAGGCTGGCTTCTAGCAACGGCGAGTGACCCGCCCTAGATCGTGTCTCACAAATGTAAACCACTGACATCACTGACACCAGCCCGTCACAGCCTTCTTCCCCTCTGTCACCTGTTCCTTCCTCTGGAAACCAATATGGAGAGTTTTGGCCACAGTTCTCACTCCTCTGCCTCCTGAATGACCTGACACTTCCCACTGTCCCTACCCCAGGGCCTGGCATGCCCTTGCTCTTAGAAACTGTGAGTACCAGACTCTCATTTTTTTAAAAAATTAATTAATTAGTTATTGGATACAGGGTCTTATAGATAGTGATCCTCCTGTCTCAGCCTCCTCAGTGCTGGGATTGCAGGCATGCACCACCACACCCAGTTTAGTTTAGGTGGCCAGTGCAGCTGGCACAGCATATGATACTAGGGATTGAACCCAGATCCTTGCACTTGCCAGGCAGGCACTTAGACTTCTGAGCTGTCTCCCCAGACCCTACACTCTCATCTTAGTGACCATCTTCTTCCGGTCTGTCTATCTTGCACCTCAACACTTCTAATATGCTGCATTTTAAAACAGTACCATTTGTCGTTTACCCCATGGTAGGCAGGAGAACAGCTGATTTAGATACACCCTGTCACCAAATCTTCACCACCACCCCATGAGGAAGACTGTGTCCAGATCCCTGTTTTATAGATGAAGAAACTTAGGCTTAGAGAAGTCAGGTCACCCACAAGGGACACAAGGCCCATCTGATTCCTACTCGCTACACTCTGTCACCATGTGTTGGGTGCCTAACTGATGTCACCATATGGCACAGGACAAAAGCCACCAAGGATCATCCCTAGGGACTAGGGTTCCCAGGGAAATGCTGCCCTTGGAGGTGGCCCCACGCTGTCTCCTGCTGGCTGTGCTTTTGATCTTGCCTATTTTTGGGCCACACAAATAGATCCTGGGAAAACCCTTCCCTGCGCGTTGTCTCCCAGGGCAAATCAGGAGTTACAGTTAAATCCCATTTTTTTCATCCGTGAACTCGGATCATCTAGCACAGTACCCAGCGTGGTGTACAGCACCCAAACAGACGTGTGGAAATTGTTGGCAGAGAGCTGTGTGGATGCTGTCACCAGGCTGGGCAGATAGTGTCCCCAGGGAGAAGAACCAGAGCTGTAGGGAAGGAGACTCATTTGTGCCGTTGGCCTTCTGACTGCTAATTTAGGGCACACACATATGACATTACATTTTCTTTGAAATGCAACTCAAAATCAGGAGGATGGCCCAGCAATGTCCAGGACATGTTGTACCTTCACTGGGGTGACCGCGAAGTTGGATGGTGAGACAGTCACAGTTAATCCATCCACAGGGGTTGTGGGGAGCTTGCTTCCAATAGGCCTGGCTAGAACAGGAACCTCCACTGGAGCTATGAGCTTCCCCTGCACCCTGTGGAGCTGCGAAGGACTAAGCGGACAGTGGAACTTCTTCATTTACAAGACTTTGGCTATTTTTAGCTCACTGATCCCAGGGGGCCTAGCTGGCTTGCTCAGAGGTGAAAGCCTGAATGCTTCAGAATTCTTTTCATAGAGCAGGTCCTCTGCTGATGCACCATCTGCCTCCTGAGGCTTCATCGCTTTTCTGGGGCTGGAAATAAGAGAAGCTGTCAGGGGAAAGGGGATTGACAGGAGAAAGGGAGCATGCCAAGAGGCAGTGAAGCCCCCGTGCCAATGGCCAAACTGGGTCAGAGAGAACAACCCTGCGTGCAAGTTGGGAAATGGGAACAGTAATCTCAGCAGGACCAGCTGGCTGCCTGGTAGAAGCCTTCCTGGCCAGGACCTGTGGGGACCTGTACCTGCTGCCACTGTGGTGAACTAGACTGGTGGCCGCTGCCACCTTCTCTGGTCATCCTTTTCTCTGTCCCCTGCTGCCTGCTCCTTTCTTATAATGGTCCTCGTAAAAGCAGTGACAGAAGACAGAGAAGCTTAAATTAAGGTGGCTTCTTACCACCTCTAATTTAGAAAGGAGTCTTGCAGGAAGAGCTGGGAACTACGGGTTAAAAGACGTCACCCGTGGGCTCGGGATTGTTGATGTATTTGAGATGATCCCCGTCCTGTTTCTGATTGGTGCATATACCCAGACACTGGCTCACTTTCCGTATTACCTTCATAGCTCTAGCAGACCCAGAAAACAGGACCTGGCTTTCCCCTATCTAAGGGTGGGCTGAGACATTTTGTAAAATTGCCTGGTTCCAATGACTTCTAAGCCAAAAAGGCAAATCATGGTACTAACTTAATACTTGTTGAGTTGATTGGGTCTGCCTGGGTCCTCCGAACTTCCTTTCTTACAACCTAGGTGCTCCTGGAGGAGGCCCATCCTTGCGCTCTGATGGTTCCCAAATTCCCAGGCCCCCCTTGGGAGCTCTCCCTGAGCTCTAAATGGGCAGACACTAGGTTGCCTGCTAATTACCGCCAGCTGCATGCCTAATAGGTATCTGAGCATAATGAGGCAAAACTGAAACACTATATTCCTGTTTCTCTTTTCCTCTTTTGTTCCTCATTGCATCCCATTGCTCATCCAGCTGCTAAAGCCAAAACCCAGGAAGCATCCTTGGCTTTTGTCTTTCCTTCATCCTTCCCATTCGTTTCATTTCATAATCTTGTTGGTTCTAGCCCAATAGATAATTGTTCCTCAGCACCCCTGCCACACTGATGCTGCCCTGTTGTCCTTCCTCATGGGAGTATCTCAGCTGCTTCCTGCCTAGGTCCCTGCTTCCACTCTTCCCTTTCCAGTCCACCCTTCACAGAGGAGAGAAATCCTCCTCAGGTGTAAGTCAGCACCCGCTAAGCTCAGGATGCTTGCTAGGTCTTCAAGACTCTATATCAAGGGTTGCAAATACACCTCTCCCCCCTGTCTGCTTTTGTAAGAAGGATTGTACTGGAGCACTCCACATCTGCCTATGCGTGTGTGACTGGCGCGGAGCAGTGTGAGTAGCTGCAGTAGGAGAGGCAGTGACCCACAAACCTAACCTACTTCCTTCCAGCCTTTTATAGCAATTGTCTGCCATTCCCAGCTCCAGAGTACTGCTCTGGCATGTTCTCCAGCCATGTCTTCAGGGTTCCCTGCCTTACCCCCAGTGCTCTAGTCATGCTGCTAGCCCCCTCTTCTTTGGCCATGCCAAACATGGTTCAGCATTTATAGTCTTTTTAAAAAAAAAAAAACAAAACAAAAAACTTTTAATCTATTTGGTATAGCATCTTGCTGCGCAGCTTGGCCTCATAGTAATCCTCCTGTTCAGCCTCCCCAGTGCTGAGATTACGGGTGTGCACTGCCACACCCAGTTTCGGTGGCTGGCATGGTATGCCTGGGGTTCCGGAGCTGGCATGGCATGCCATAACAGAGTTCAAACTGTGGTCCTTGCGCTTGCCAGGCAGGCACTTAGACCATCAAGCTATCCCCCAGCCCCATTTCCAGTCTTTGCACTTAGTTCTTGCTTGTTTTGTACCCACCCCCTCAGATCTACCTCTCCATTTAGGGCTCTGCATGGAGCCTTTTCTGAGGTTACTATTCCAGCTGCTGAGCCTCCCCTTCCTTTATTGTCATTGTAGTGCCAGGGAGAAAACATGACTTTATCTGTCTCATCTGTGACTGTAAGTAGGAGAGAATGGGCTCATAATCTTCCTTCTGAAATTCATGGACAAGGGCCGGCCAAATAGTTCAGTGGATTAAAGCACATGCAAGCAGGCTCAGGGGCCAAGGGGTTGGGACCCTGGCCTGCTGCTGGCCCTGCCAACAGGGTGCACTGAGATGACAACTGAGACTGAGTATGGTGTTGCACGCCTGTAATCCCAGCTCTTGGGAGGCTGTAAACAGGCAGATTACTATGAGTCTGATCTAGCAGTGAGACCCTGAACACCCTGTAGAACCTTCCCTAAAATACACACACACACACACACACACACACACGTGCGCGCGTGCACACACACACACACACACACACACACAACAAAGTGCATGGACATTAAGAGAGACTGACTTAAGTAATTTTCGTGTGCCTAAGACCTAGCTCTGTGCCTGCCACACAGAATACGCTCAAGA
>PVKN010032911.1:0-12148 GCA_004027915.1 Capromys pilorides
TCTCCATTTTCATGCTCAGGTTTTATCTCTCCTTTGTGTAGGATCCCATGTGGGGTGCTTAAAACACACCCTTGCCAGCATGTCATCTCATTCATCTATATATCCTGTCTTCGAAAACTTGGGACATGCACTACTAGGAGAATGTACTGTGTCTTAGCTGACATGCTTAGTCAGCATCCTTGAATATACATGATCTAAAAGGACACTGCAGGGGGCTGGGGAGATGGCTCAGTAGAATAAGTGCTTGCCTGGCAAGCACGAGGGACTGAGTTCAATCCCCAAAACTGCGATCAATCAATCAATGAATAAATAAATAAATAAATAGCCACTGCATGTGCATTAAGGGATTAGAATGCGCAGCAATTTAATTTTGAATAGCTTAAGAGTTAAATAAGAGCCACTATGGAAAGAGGACTGTGTAAAAGGCACACCTGTCACACATAAAACATGCAAAGTATTGATCATGATCACTCGTAAATTGTTGCTTCTGAGGAGAAATAATTCCAGGAATTGCTTCCTCAGAAGCATATCTCGCAATGATTTTTCAGTGCCAAAAACGCTAATTCATTGGGTTCTACCATCAATTGTTGGAGCACTTCTCTTCGGAGTGATGTCACCGCATGACATGCTGGCAATTATTGGAGGAGTTATTTCAATAACTGCTGAGCTCTTTGTCTGATTAATGAAACTGTCAACGGATTTATAACTCATGTTACAGAAATGTTTCATTGGAGATTTGCTGAATGTGTGTCGTAAATCCAAGACACCTAAGAAATTATGACAGAATTTGATTAGAACGGCTACTTGCATCTCCTGTATGCCACGGAATTTGCTTCTCATTATTTGATGCCAGCATTGTATGCCCTAAAAAGAGAGGGAAAGGGACTCTTTGTGACAAAATATTTTCTTTTCTAAGGTTATTCTTTCTGTCATAGTCCACATTATCTAAATATCCTGTGTTCAATATTCAAACATGCTAAAGCAGAATCGAAGTAAAACAATGTTGTAAAAGAAAGTTTCTGTGCTGCCTCTAGTGTTTCTGGTAACTATGGTCAGATTTAAAATCTAGTAAGAATCAAAGCAGTGGGACTCTGCAGAGTATAAGTTATGGGCCACACACTTGTCACCTTTGTACAGGGGGGCCTCAGGCTGACTGTCATTGATGCACTAAGCATGAATTATTTCCCATAAATCAAAGCTCAATACATTAGGATATGGTTATCAAGATATAAGTATTTTTGCTTCACTTTAAAAATAATATAACATTTTTTTTAATAGCACCAGATAATTGCAAACATTCATTCCCATTAGTATGGTGAAAAGGAATATATTGGAAACAAATGCACGCAAGTTAGTAAAAATTGTCTTCAACTTTATGGATAATTCACTATAAATAAATAATTATAAGCCAACATTTTTTTTCTCCAGACATTAAGTAAGGTTTTTCTTCTGACAAGGAAATTCACTTTGGAAGATGTAGGAGGTTATTAAGGTTCTTATTTACTAATGAGTGTTTCATGAAAAAAATGTAATATCAAGAATGCAAAGATAAGCAGTCTCCCAGTGTGGCTTCCTTGGTACAAAAGAATAGAATCCTGCATCCAAAAAAAGGTAGAGCAGGACCAATGACTAGAACAAATCTCACAGAGCAGTAGGAGCAGATCATTACAAGGCTTTAATTCATTTCTTCGTATTTAGACAGGAACAAAAATAAACGTGGATTCTAGAAATGAATAGATGTTCCTTCCTCCAACTCTTACCATGTTTTACATCTCTAAGAATTATGATCTAAACCAGCATGTGTATTTCAGTGGGTGCCAGGCAGAGCCACGAAATATACAGGAGAGAAATGTGGGAGGGGAGCAGTGGACCACTGGCAACAGGCAGTAGATTGCAGCTGAGGATGTCCACCAGGCCTCCTTCAGTGCCCGCCTCATAATGTTTGCCATAGTCCACGTCCACCTCACCAGTGTCAGTCACGTAATTCTTATGCCGTTTGTGTGAGTTTAGGACTAACAACAATCCTACTTTACATCAGAAGAGTGTGAGAGACAGGGATCACTAGGTGACGCAGGACAGGGCAGGGGTTCATGGCCCAGCAACACAGCTCCAGTGGCCCTGTCCTCTTCTTTTCTGGTCTGCAGACTTCAGGAGCTGCTCTGGAAGAATCTCACTTCCATTTCCTCTATGTATTCCACGCACCACAGTGATTGAAACACACAGACTCCTTGATTCTCTTCGCTGTTTCTCTACCCTAGTGTCGTTGCTTTTCCCACAGTCTCAGTTTCAACTTTTGTTAAAATATTCCACTTTTAAAGTTCAAACATTACCACAAATACAAAGAAAATTAGTTTGTAATTGATGTCCATATGGCTCAGCGGTACCATGAAGATGATATCTTTGATCCAAGTCCCTAAACTTCAGAGTTACTTGGTTTTTACTTGAAATAACAGTCAGTAATCTTGGGTATTAAGTTTTTTTGTCTGAGATAAGGGAAAAATAACAATTTAAAAATTTAGTGGACTTAGCCATTGAAATTTTACAACTAGTACAAATATTTTTCCATTCTGTTAATGTTGATCTTTCTGAGTAGTAAACTCAGAAACCACCATTAATCAAAACATGAGATAAATATAAAATAGATGTTGGATTAATTTTAGTTAAAATTATAAACAATAATCTCTGAGCATGACTAAATTAGATTACATTTGAAGAGAAAAGTGGCACACATTGTCATCATGCAACAAAACCTGTGTGCACAACCCTGCCCTGCCCCCGCTCTCACCTAAAATTGAAGAGTTTGTTAATAGGATTCATTTTCCTTCTTCAATTTCTGAAGAAAGCTAAACAGAAAGCTTGAGGAGGGAGTGGAATGATGAATGTCCTTGTGTTCTATATGTGACAAGCTCTCTCTAATGAGATGCTGGGCATAAATAATGTAACCAGGACCTCTTAACTACGGACTCACTGCTGGAGAAAATGTGCTGCACCCCTCCGAAGCCTTGGCACTCTCAGAAACAAGATGCGTGGAGTTCAGAACCCCACAAGAATGGAATTTTCTTCAGGGCTTCTGAATCAAAATCAGAGTAGGAATAAAAGAAGTAAATGAAATATAAATTGAACCGACCCAGCTTGCCCAGTGGGCCTTGCCAGTCACTGAATAAACTAAAGAGCTTTTAGCAAAGCTGTGCAAGTAGTTAAATATGACTATGACCGCCATTGGAGCTCCGATGCCTTATAACCAAAATACCAAACTTCACTGTTAACAGTGTGTGATACACAAAACTTTAGGTGCTCTTGTCAGGACTTGAAGCTTTTGTTAAGATCTACCATACTAGATGACATGAGAACACCCCTAATGAGAGACCTGGTGCATGTTTTTTAAGCCTATTTTTCTATAATTCCCAAAGCACTGTCAGGTGACCTTCGTAGTTCAAAAAGTTGGATACAATGCATTGTGAATTAGCAGTGTATTTATTTATGAGAATTTCCTACCCTTTTTCAAGTTGGGTGGGTAGTAATAATTCTATCTTGTTATCTATAAGAAAAAGCTCATTCTGACCTCTAACATTTGGTAGGTGTGTGTGTATGTGTGTGTGTGTGTGTGTGTGTGTGCCCATGCACACTCATGTCTTAGAAATTTCATTATAGTAATTATAATATCTTTAATAGCTAATTTTGTCATTTTAGTATACCATATAAGAGAGCTTCCATGTGCCTTTGCATAATTTTAAAAGTTAAATTCTTATGGTATATTTATATGCAATGAAATACTAATTATTTTTATTCCTATAGATCTATTTTAATCATCACACAAGGTTTGAAAAAGGAAAATCTGCATAAAACAGATTCAGAAGTGTATCTGAGTAGAAACTTTTAAAAATGTTTGTAGAATCATAAAGCTCCTAAGAAAATCCTTGGATGCTAAAATGCATACCTATTTCTCATGCCAAGGTCTATGACTGTAGCACTTAGTATACTTCTAGAATGATCTGTCACACCACTAAATCATATCTAAATGTTTTATAAGACTAGCAATTATTCACATCAGATCAAACCAAATCATCTCAGAGCAGCCTAATAATCTATCTTTAACATGAGAGATAGGTACTGTTTCCTTTAATAATTTCAAATGACCATTTTATACACGCACCTTTGTAAAAGATATTCCTCTCCATTTATTAGGTGTGAGCGAGAGCCTTAGGCAGTCTCTGGAATCCTGGCCCATTCTCTGTGATTATGTGCAGAAGGAGCTGGCATACGTCCCTGGGAGCAGGTCTCGGGTCTGCTGACCCAGCATCCGAGTGTCCCTGGTGCAGACTGCAGCTCCTGGTGCTGGATGTGTGCAGGTCTGTGCAAAAGCTTATTCTGTAGGAAGTCAGCCTGTTTTACAGCGTCAGTCTGCTTTCCTTCTCAAAACAAAGGAAGAGTTTCCAAATTGGAAAGGGCCTGAAAGGCAGCATTGTTCTTCCCTGTGTCTCTGTACGTGGGCAACTGAATGTTATTCTCCAAATCGCAAGTGAAGTAAAAATGCCTCCAAAGGACCTTCTCTGGCCCATGAATTAATTTTCCCCATTAGCCTTTATTTCAACTCATCTCTTAAAATTTTATAGCGTTAATTGCAATGGAGTATATTTCAATCACAATTTGTAAACTTTACTTAAGATAAAGCAAATACAATTCAACAGAATAAACAAAACAAGGGTCAACTTGCAAGTGACCTGGGTATCCCAGGAGCAGTTTCCTAGGACTTCTTTAATCCCTCAGGATATTATTTGTCTGCAGATCATAAATATATCTAAAAGTCTTTTAGACTTTGCCAAGAACATACCTCACACCAATCTGAGTATCTTGTTCAAACAGTCTACGAGGTCTAAACTCTCTGCCATACAATTTTAATAAACAGTGTGGGCAAGATGTTACAGGGCTTCCCAAGAAGGCCTATCCAGTACATCACAGACTAGAAGTCAGTTTATCTGCTCCCCAGTGTGGTCAAAAGGTGTCTCCATCGGCCAGCCTCCAAATCATCACTGGAACTATATATAGTGCTACCTCAGAACAGTTGAAAATGATCTCCTCGTGGGCAATATAAGGTCTAATTGTTTTATTATTTTGCATGTATTAATAGGTCTGTTATTTATTCTCTATTATTTGGGTAATCTGTAGTCAGAGACAAATAAAAACTTCAGACCGCCATCTGCCTCGTTGATTTTCCACCTCCACACAGCTCAGCAGCACAAGGGTCCTCCCGTGCAGGTCCATGGCCTGTGAAGGCTTAGAAAGGTGAGCAACCTTGTGGCCCTCAAGGGCCCGATCCAGGAGGAGGCCCTCATGGGCACTGCCAGCAGGTTTGGGGTCACTCGAGGACAGTGACTTCACACATTTGGCCAGTCCTCCTCCTACTGAGAGGCCACTGTGTGTGGCCCTGGAAGGCAGAAAGACAAAGGCCGGGTTCCCAGTTACTTAGGTTCATCACCAGTATAGTCTGTCTCTTCAGTACTAATGTTACCAGGCTGCATGATGAAGCAACCGTGGTGGTTTTCTGTGTCGTTAAAAAGATCCCCATTTGAGCATGCGCAGAGTGGGCATGCAGGGTGCAATGAATGGACATGTGGATTGGATTAAACGAGTGAATACAGAAGTGGATAATTGAAATAAAACAGTCTTGGAGAACACAAATCAGTAATGTCCTGCTATTTTAAATGCAACATTGGGCTATCAAACATAGTTAGGAATAGAAAGACTTTGGATTAAAATATGAACACTGTTCTTCTAGACAAATTGCTATTATTCGTACAGATATTAATGTTCATCGATTAAAATAAAGATTCAGGTTAGTTGGCTGACTTGAAAACTGAGCTGTACAATTCATCAGTGACAAATCTAATGAACTACGGTTAAGACGTGACGATTAGAGGTACGACTCCGAATCTCACCGCATGTTTCATTTAGAACTGGATACGCTGTGAAAATAAATCTTTGAACCATAACTCTAAATCAAACTATAAATAAAAATATAAACAATGGCAGTTTGTAGAACTAAGGAAAGAAGAAGATTAAATGAGCATGGGTATTCTGCCATCATAGAATATAGAGGAAGCCTGAAATGAGAACAGGGACAGGATAGCGAGAGACAAATGGAAGGGGTTGCTTATCTTCGTTCCAGGTCATCACCGTGGATATTTATTGCGCATGGCCCCTCTGTAGGGCATCGCAGTAGGAGTTACAAGACACCAGCCTATCAGCACTGCTGTTGCTGAACTGTCTGAAATTGGAAGCCGGCCAGAGAATGGCAAATTGGTTGTCCAACTAGGTTACATGGGCTATTTATAATGGACTAAGAAAAGCAAGCAATTCTAGATGAGCTCCTACATCAAAGAGAAAGGCTGAAGGAAGCAGTAAGTCAAACATCTCAGGTTAAAAATTATAGTAAATATTGTTTGTCCTGTTTTGCTCTTGCCCATCTCCCATCCATGCCATACTGTCACCAAGTTGTGGGCCTTGTCCTTAAAACAGTGTCCCCGGCTGGATGCGGTGGTACACACCTGTAATCCCAGCAGTTTTGCTACTTTTAATAAGAAATAACAATGTGACAGTTTCAAACCATGTTAGTAGTACATTCCCAATAATTGATACAATGCATATTGTTGTCCTCCTAGTAGTTATACAGAGCACAGGGTGTAGATGTGATAATTTTTCTAATCATTTTTGGTACAAAAAAAATTCTTCTCATTGAACTAAGAGAAAGTAGTTGTTTACATAGTCCAATGTTCCATAATCACAGTGGGTCATTGGCAAACCTGGCAATGTCAGAAGCTGTTGATTTAAGCCTTTTACAGCTCAGCATTCTAATCTAGCTTTACGTTTTATGCCTCATGGTTAAAATTGTCTGCTGGGTGGTTAAGGACAAATTAAAGCAAGACCTGTGTAATAAAACATGTAACTTTTATATCTCCCAAGGTCAGTCAAATCCTCTCAGGATTTACTTGGAAACCATGTACAGTGCTTTGTAGAACTGTTGTCAGTGTCAGCCATCAGGACGAGTCACACTCATTGCTTGACCAGTTTGCTCTCTGTGAAAGCCTGAGAAGCAGGAGGATTGGTGCGAGCTTGAGACTAGCTTGAGCTACAAAAGTGAGCTCAAGGCCAGCCTCGAACTGCATAGCAAGACCCTGTCTCAAAAAAAGTGTCCTGCAGAAAATGAAATTTCAAAATCTCTGAAATTAAATTTTCTTTATGGATGTCTACCTTTCCCACTTATCCTCATTAATTACAATTTGTTTCATGACCCAATCCAACCTCCTTTTTATTATGCCTTAGATAGCAAAGAAGAAAAAGAATCCCTATAGATATTCAATAGCTCCTATTTTTTTCACTAATATAGTTTTAAATGTCATAAGCCTGATACAGTGTCCTTAGTAAAATATAATGGAGAAATTTTAGTTCTTTGCATGTTTCTTTGTTTTTCACCAAAGGACTATAACTAAAATCTATCCTTATAAAATTTCACATCATTGTTTTATGCTAATTAAAATTCAGGTATTCAAAAAGTTATATTTTTCAGGCACAGATAGACATGTAAATCATCAAGAATAGTTTTGGGGTCATGGTTAGAGCTCAGTGGCACAGCACCTGTTTAGGAAGCATCAAGTCTGAGTTCGGTTCCTAGTACCAAAAAAAAAGACACACACATACACACACACACACACACACACACACACACACACGGAGAAAATGAGAGAGAGGGACAGAGAGAGAGAGTCAGAGACAGAGATGCAGAAAGACAGAGAGAGAGACAGAAGAGAGGCAGAGAGAGAGAGAGACAGACAGAGAGGGAGAGACGAGAGAGAAAGAAAGGAACAGAGAGAGAGAGAGAGAGAGAGAGAGAGAGAGAGAGAGAGATGACGCTGTCATTCAGACTGGCCTTGAGCTCACTATGCAGCTAGCTAGCTCAGGCTGGCCTCACACTGCAGTGATCCTCCTGCCTCCCAAGTGCTGGGTTTACAAGCATGCACACACCCTGCGCCATTATTTGTATTTTCACACTAATTTCATGTAATCTAGCTTGCTCATTCCTTCTAGCATTCTTTTAAATGATTGTCATATATTAAAGTTGACAAAGGGGAGTCCTAGAAAGATGATGTTTTACAGTAAACAAAGGGATAGGAAGCAATCTATATCATGAGATTCCAAGGACAGGAAGCTTTTATTCTGTAATAGAAAACAAAAGAACTAAAGAGTGCTAATACTGGAGTGGAACATGAAGGTGTCAACATCACAGTATTGATGTTCCAAGCTAACAGCTCACAGGTGCAGACCCCATGAGAGGACGAAAATAGCCCAGTCAGAGATGAGACAGCATCTGTGTCTCTATCACGTGCTTACTCTGCAAGGTTCCGCAGCATCTATGCTTCTTTTAAGGTGCATTTATTAATATATGATGTGGTGTGTGCATAACACACAGAATTCACAACATACAAAAGACCAAATACAAGAATTCTCACACTACTGGGAAAAGCCTAGAAACACTGGGCAATATTCACATTCGCAAATGTTTGTTATTTGTGTGTATCTCCACCAAATAGCTAAGAAGATGGATATGCTTATTAAAAGAAAGGCTACAGGTATATTTAGAGAGGGAAAAGTACAGCAGCCAAATAAAAACACAGTGATTTATACAGATGAAAACCTAATGTTTTCGCATAGTATGGCCATCGTGATTTTCTCCCTCGATGTCAGGGGGGACTGCTATTCTTCTCATTTAACAGATAGTAAAATCAGTATGCCCGAGGTAAGAAACAGCAGCAGTGCCACAAATAGAAAGGAATCAGGACCATTTGCCTACCAGTTGTTCATTTTCACTGAGAAATAAAATTCCATTTCTGATGGTGGCCGTCCTGACTCTAAGGCATTCTGATAGCACTTGCGGCCGACGTCTCCTGCCTATGCAGATCTGATTGGGGTCTAGTCAAGTAAGTAAGCACTCAGCCGCTCCTCTGCTTCTGGCCTGATGGATAAAAAGTGATTTCTCTAAGGCTAAAGCTTTTTGCTTTTTCCATAATCTATTTTTATCTGTTTGAACAAAAGCAATGCATTTATTTGATAGTCTTTAAAACATTGGAAATTTAACCTCTCCTGGAAAACATTTCCCATTTTAATGCTCAGAAATAGACAACTTTTAAAGATGTCTTTGATTAAAGAGATCACACAGTGGCAAGCTAAAGTTAAATTTGTGCTAAATGTCCCATTAACTTTGTATTGCTATTAAGTTAATGTCAGCAATCACGCTAAGGTTCTGCTTGATTAGTCATCAACTGTATAACACTTGCTCTTCGTAGCTCAGCAACCAGAACCATTCTTTACTGAATTCATTGCATCATTTTGCATTCCTGGCTAGGATTTTATATGATAAGCAAATTCCACAATTTTTCAAATTGTTTATTGTATTCATCTCGCAGTGCCTTCATTGGCCATTCCATTTCAATTATCCAATTGATTTTTACCTTCCTATCTCTAGATTTCCATTTCAAATCCTGCCTTTGTTGCCATGTGTATGCCACTTGTTAATACAAAGCAAATGATTTAGCAAAACAAAGCTGTTAAAATTGTAGTGTACTAACTAAATAAATTTTAAGACATGTGCCCTACACAAAGTTAATCAAATCTTGAAAAGAAGTAAAATCCACATATACAAGTAATAAAAACTGGCCACATTTCTGGTATGAGGTATGTTTTCTGTATGTATTAAACTTATTTTACATAAATTTATATCTCCTTATGTAAATATCAATCTTGTACAGCAATTTTCAGTTGTTCTTAACAGTTCTTATATGTAACATTTTGTGCACTATGTTATTGTTATGGCTTTTATTGAGATGTCCTCTGAATCCTCATCTGGACACACATGGGGCTTTTTCAGAGGTGGCTCAATGGAGAGCATGGGATTGATTCCTAGTAAATGCTAAGATCAAGGGTGACTACCACCCACCCTAAATATCCTGAAGAAGATATAAAGGGACAGAAGGAGCGGAGTTCATCTCTTTGCCTTGCTGCTTTTCCTATGTTGTGCTTGCCAGGAAGTGTTTCTCCCCCAGGATACCTTTGAGATGCCATTTTGCCTTGGAGCCAGCTGATATGGATGGAAGCCTCTACAAACTGAAAGCTAAGTACACCTTCCCCCTTTAACATTGGATGTTGGGTATTTTGTCTCAGCAACAAGAAAGTAACTAAGAGAAATTGTATAATTTCTTTTTTATTTAGCTATTTTTCACAAACATTTCTATTTCGATACACATTCTTCTGCAACTACATAAACACCTTCCTCTAATCAGATTCGTCATAATTAAACACACCAAGCATACTCCACATTCTAACCTTTGATCCACCATTTCTTCAACCCAAGATTGAATTTTCCACCAGTACAGTCCCTTCTTTGTCTCCCACTTTATTTATTTTTTCCACAAATGCCACCTGCCTTTCCTTGTTGCTGAGGTGAAATATCCAACATGTAAAGTTAAAAGAGGAAAGTTTCATTTCTCAAGCAGTCTACAGAGGCATCAGTCCATAGTCAGCAGGCTCCAAGGTAGGGCAGCATGGCAGAGGGACATCACAGACAGAAAGAGCTGATAACAGAGTCAGCAGAAGACAGCAAGCAGCAAACAGAATGGTATCAACATGCCACAGATCTGCCTTCCCCCTCGCCTCCTTTCAGATTCCATCTTGGCCACTTGGTCTTTGGGTGGTACTATTTAGAACTATGTTGACTCCACTCAGTGGACTAATTTGGTACCCTGTACCCTTAATTCTAGCATACCCCTCTTCTTCCACCTTCGTGTACCCTAACTCGGTCACCTCTGAATATCCCCATCTATGAGCATGTGGCTTTGGCGCAAGTCATAACAATACTCTTCACAGAACCACAGTGCTTTACAGAATATAAGCCACACAGAGGCATGAGCTTTGCATACTTAGTTTACTACTCTTACCCCAGTCTGGAAAGAGGTTTATAATACCTGGTAGAAAATCAATTTTGAAAATCAATAGATGAATAAATATTATTCCAACATGAGATTTTGACAGTAATTTAATTCTATAGTCTAAAGAATTGATTTCTTGCAGAATTCCCCCAACATATTTTTTAATGAAAAGTGTGATAAATTTCAGCATCCTATTCAATTAACAACAAATTTCTTTACCTTCCCTGTGCTCATTTATGTACCGCATTGTTGTTCAAGAGGATAAGTGTGTCTATCCAAGACAACGTCCCTGGCATATCATTTCGTTTATTGTTCCTTGAGAATTTCCTATTCAATGAACAACAAATTTATCTTTTACCTACATTAATAGTTATTGTTTTGAACAGGCTTCTGAACTCAATGTTTTTGCCCTGTGCATCTCTTTAATTAGGAGTGATTTATTTTTATTGTCAAGAAAAACTTGAGGACAAGTACTGACTTTTTTTCATATAAATTATTGCTCTTTATTTTCATCTTTTATTCTGAAAATCCTGTAAGTTAGGGAATAGAAAATTCACAATAAATATGGAGTTGTATGTTTGTCACTTCTGAGTTATGTCAACATTGCAACTCCCATAAACCACTAAACAGAACAGAATATGGAAGTACACTGGAAATTAAAGTTTTAATTAAGCGGCAAAAATTCTTTGGTAGGATATGTTTTCTCTATGTTACCCTACAGTGTCTGGTTGAACTGGCATCTTCCCATTGATAATCCATAGCATTTTATAGTTAAACTTTTATCACTATAAAATAATATTCTTCAACTACAATAATGAAGAGTGAGGCTGTGTAATGATACACTCCAGGTTTGCATTAACAAATTCTATAAAATCAAACATCACACCTACCATGTGTTCTAAGAAGCAATGATTACTTATTTCTGACCTCGACCAAGCTAACCAAAGACTACTCAGTTTGCTCATCAATAAGATGAGAATGTAACTATCTTTTTTAGAAGGCTATTCTGAAGACTATTTAAAGTCCATACATTTCCTCTAGTAAAATTAAAAGCACTTAGAAAAATACTATAGCTAAAATGTAATGTTTGTATTATATATTGAATCACACATATCAGTTATTATTTGAAGTTGATAGATGACATGTTTGTGTCTTCAAAATTTTAACATTTG
>PVKN010032912.1:0-12156 GCA_004027915.1 Capromys pilorides
TTCAGATTTATTGTTGCAATTGTTCTGAAGATTCATAACATACAGTGATTTACAATTCTATTGAAGGTGCAATTACAATTTTGTATGTTTTGAAATTATGGTAAATAAAATAGTAGCTATCAGTGCTTATATAGGTGAGAATAAGAAACAACAATAGGGGCAAACAATCAGTTATTACATTCAAACAGGATAGTACTATCAGTTGAGTGCTGATAAGTGGAACTACAAGCATGCATGACATAATAAATTATTGGTGTTTCTTACTTTCACATACATAGAATCACCGAGCATCCACATCTGACAATGTCACTTTGTTAACAACAACAAAGCAAAAACAAAAACATTCCAAAACATGTCAAACACTGGGCAAAGACATACGTACGCTATCAAGAAATACTGAAATAATCCACTCAGGATATTAGTTTTCTGTTGCCAAATCAAACCTCCACAGACTTAGCAGCTTTGCTAACTCAAAATTCTACAGATCAGATTACAGGGATTATGTAACTCGTTTAGATCCTTGGTTTTAGAATCCATAGGACTGAAATCAAACTGATGGCAAGATACGTTCTCTTCTAACTGAAAAGCTCATACCATGGCTATATATGAATATTCATGTTTATAGCAGCACAATTTGACATAGCTAAATCCTGGAAACCAATGGGGCTGGGGAGATAGCTCCGTGGCACAAGTGCCTGCCTGGCAACTGCAAGGTTGTGAGTTTGAGCCCCAGTCCCGCAAATAAAAATAAAAATAAAAATAATCCTGGAAACCAAAATGCCCACGAAATGAAAAATGGATAAGGTAGACATTGCATGTTTTACATAACTGAGTATTATTCAGCTACAAACCAAGATAAATTTGAGTCCTTTGTCAATATGTGGGTGCAACTAAAGAACATACGCTTAAGTGAAATAAATAAGACCCACAAGTGCAAACATCATATTGTCTCCTTAGTGTAAAAACCTGAAAGAGAAAAATAAAATCTTAAGGGTACAGTAGATTCTGGGAAAAGGCAATGAACTCATTTAAAAGGGAGGTGATACTGAGTTGAAAATGACAAGAGAAGAAGTGGGAAAAAAAATTCATCAATGTATGTAAGCAGGGTGTTTTAGACAGCTGCACTGTGCATTTCTGCTGCTCTATCCCTGCATTCTGATTTGTAGAATTTTGAGTTAGACAAGAACAAAAAAACAGTTAATGCTTTAAATAGTTTTGTCTCAGTTTTTTAATTGTCTGTATTTTTTCTCATCTTAATTTCTTTGTTCTTCCAATTTTACATGCATATGTCTGATAATATGAATAACTGGTTTGAAGACAATTCTATATATTACAACAAATACTCTGATATTGATATTACTTTGTTCAGTGAAATTCTGTATCATTTAAAATCATTTTACGTTTTAATTCTAATTTGTATTCTCTTTTTTAAAAAGATTCACTAACTTCTGTAAGCTCTAAAGAAATAATATGTTTCCAGGCTAATTTGGAGATTTGACAGGTGTAAGTTCTGTTACTCACTTCTAGATATAGCATCCATTGTATCTGATAATTTTCATGTAGCTTTTTCTTTAACAATAGTAACAATGGTATGGGAAAGAGAACCAATATATGCTATTTTTGTACTCTATCGCCTCTTTAAAGACCAAATTTCTGTTTCCTTGAGTTGGTTTCTTGCAAGTGTTGTCATAGTTACCTAACATAATACTATTGCAAGCTTTGTCATAAGACTGCTTGTTCCCTACATAAAATCTCAAACATCTTTGTTCCTTTGTGTGGTAGATCGCCAACTGGTAGTCAACCTGTTATATCCAGCTGAACTGAACTAATATGGTACTTGGTTTGGGACATCCACCTGAGGATTGTTGCTAGCAGCATGAGAGGCTGTTAGGGAAACTGTTTGGAGAAGCTTTTGGAACTATTGTTGCCTGCTAGTTGACTGGGGATATTCTTCTGGGTGACCTTGTCATCCTAGTTTTCCTGGTGAACTTGGTTGTTATCATTGTCAGAGGAGCTCAGGACATCATTGCCACTAAGGATGGCTGCAGGTCTTTTTTGGGAGCTCTGATCCTCATTTTGAGCATTGTTTCCTGGCTCCAGAGGGAAAGATGTTATATTGATCAGTCTCCTGAATGAGCTTAGTGAACTGGCTTTGCTGAAAGAAGGTTGGCTATTCTCATCCTCAGAGGAGATTGTGACCTCACTGCTGCTGAGGATGGCTGTGGTCCTTTTCAGAGGTGCTCTGGTTTTTTTTTTTGAACATTGCTTCCTGGATCTAATTCAGATCCCTCACCCTGCTTTCATCCAATTGGCACAGACTTGTCAGTTTCCACCACTGAAATTTGAGCTTTCCCAGCATAGATCCATGAATCATGCCGGCATGAGACAGTATTGTGAGCTCTAGGCCTCCAGTTGGACTTGTGGGAATGATTGTTATAAGCTCTAGGTCCTTAGCTGGACTCATGCAAGACATTATTATAAGCTCCAGACCCTTACCTGGATGCTTTGATTTTAGTGTGTGGACAGATTCCCTGCCCTCTTTGTACATGATTCTTTGGGTAATTCAATATGAAATAATCCTGTAAATGTATGTTCTGTATTTTATTATTCCCTCTTGAGAAAACCCAAACTGTAACACAAGATAAACCCTTTCTAGGTGAGGATTTGGGAGGATGCGAGATACCAATCAGGGAATCCAAAGGCCCATTTTTAAAGCAGTTTTGTTTATTTCCCCACGACTTGAAATACTTGTATTTCATTTTTGTTCTCAGAGTTTTGTGTGGTTGTTTGTGTTATCTCCCTGAGAACCTCTCTGACTGCAATTTCATGTATATGTTGCCTTTGCTCCTGCCACCTCTGAGTTTATAGCTACTGGACACCTACATTTCTTCTTGCCATCAAAAGACAGAGACAGGCTTCAAACACTACAGGCCTGACAGCCTCCCTAGTTGGACAACCTTCCAAGTTGAGTTTGGAACTGACTGAGATAGAGAGATTCGATCTCAAAATTTGATCACTGTTCACATGAAGACTTCTAAGCCTGTCATGCTGGACTATGTGATCAAGAATTATGATGGTGCATAAATGAATTCAGAGAAGCTGAGAACATTGTGCAAACTGGAATAGCTATTTTTTTGGTCCTGGATGTCCAACTAAAAAGACTCTTGATGATCAAACAACAGCAAAATTGGAATGTGGTTAGAGGCAAGCCTGGCCCTCCTGACCAATTTCATTATATTGATTCTTCATTGTATGTTCTCTGAGCTCTTTTGTTTTGGGTCAGGATGTATGTGTGTAAATCCCTTGAACACATAATCGTTTTAAGGTAAAAGACCACTCTAAAAATCCATGACTGAGAGTTCTACACTCTACTTTTGAGGAGAATGATCCATTTTCTGTCTCCCAATTTTTGATGTTCTCACATTGTCCTACCTGAGAAATCACTGGGGTTGGCAGCAGCCTGTCACAGGAATTAAATGTCTGTGAGTCCCATGTCCTTACTTCTATTGCCTGTGATAACAGCAGCTGAGAATGAAAGACAGATATGATGTACAAAAATTTATGTCCCTGTCAGCCCTAGTGAACTATATATTTGGAAAGCTCAAAACCTACCTTTCCAATGTTTCAAACATATTGGCCCATCCAGAATGTTGATAGTAGTTGCTCCTGGAGACTAAGCAAGATAAATAAAGGGGGGGAACATTTCAAGGGAGTTTCCCAAGTTATTCAAGAAAAAAAGAAGAGAGATAAAGTCTTGGTGGTAAAAACAAACAAACAAATATTCATAAAAATTTCTAAAAAATCATTTCAGGTGTCACAGGTCCCTGCCACTCAGCCTCAGAGAATCCATAGTAATGGTAGTTGTGGGATAAAGCCCAGTCAGATTCCAGGTAGACACTGGATCAGAGGTTTCCATGGTTACCAATTCTATGGTTCCAACCACAAAATGAAAAGAAAATATCCAGAGGACCACTGGGGAAACCTCCACCTATTTGTTCTGTGAATCCTGACAGGTTCAGCTAGAATAAAAGTTGGTTAATCATTCTGTTATACTTGTGCCTGACCACCCTTATCCTCTTTTGGGCTGAAACCTTGTCCAAAAATTACCAGCCCAGATTTCTTCAACTTGATCCTCCACAAGGCACTTAGTGCTACTTAGTGACTTAAAAGTTAGCTGCTAAGAGGGAAAAGTTAGCTGCCCTAGTTTCGACTCTTCCCGTAACACGGCTCTATCAGTAAGAAAGTAAAATATCTCAGGTTAATGGAAGAAATTTGCCCTTTGATCATGTATGTCTTTTTTTTTTTTTTGGTAGAAATTGAAATTCCTTATTTATTAGTAGAATGTCTAATTTTTACAGGAAGTGTGGTCTTTTGGATATATTTTGCAGCTAGAAAAAGTTAGATTATTCTGACATGGGATGTTTTCCACAGAGGTTCTTTAGAGGAGAGGCATAGGGTGAGTCATACAGTCAGCCTCTGAAATCATAGCTCTCTAGTGGCCTTACAAGAAACACTGTTCTCAATACTAACAAAATCACTATAATAGCTTAGAGCCTCTACAAAAAAAGCTTTCTTAATGAAGGATGACAGGTTCATGATAAGTACTGCATTCTTTGAGATTTTAATAGAATTCAGATGTAAGAGCTTTAAGGGGTTATTTTAAAAGGTCTGTTCAGAGTATAAATTACAGATAAAGGATTTTCTTCTATAAATTGCTTTGTTTTCACCATTTCCTAGTATCAGTCTACTTTCTGTCTCTGTTTTTGTGGTTTGGTTTGTTTTATATTGGTTCATTGTGACTCCTTGTTAGTAAACAAACAGTGCCTAAAATTCCTAAAGTCAGAAAAAACAAACAAACAAAAAAAAAAAAACTGCTCTTTTGTTTCTCTTCAAGTGACACCTCAAAAAGGGTTCACTAGATAAAGCAAACTGTTGTTGTTGTTGTTGTTATTATGATGATGATGATGATGATGATGATGATGATGATGACGATGATGATGATGTTTCTGTATTTAGGATATGGTCTACAGGATCACAGGGTCTCAGTATGGACTCAGGATTCACAGAACAAGTGGACTTATAGTGATTCTTCTGTTTTCAGCCTCCAAAACAATGGGTTTACAGGTGTACATTACCACACCCAGTCTTATTTACCATCTCAGCATGCCCCAGGGGTAGAACCAGCATGGAACATGGGGAATGAACCCCAGCAGCTGTGCTCTGTCTAACCAATATAAAACAAACCAAAGTACAAAAGCAGAGGCAGAAAGTAGACTGATACTAGGAAATGGTGAGGACAAAACAATTTATAGAAGGAAGTTTTTTATCTGTAATTAAGACTCTGAAGAGCTACTTTGGTCCATTGAGCTATCAGGCCAGGCCTGATAAATATAATTATGTAATAACATCTTTGGCTTCCACCAGAAATTCTGGGTACTACCGCTTGTTTGGAAGAGGAATTTTCCCACAATGTAGATTTCTCATATAATTAACAAAAACACCATGTTATGTATAAATTTCTAGCTCCCGGAAGACTAACAGCCTGTTGCCTTCTTTTCAGAAAACTATAAAGACAGTGCCTATCCTGTGAACTTCCGAAGTTAGAATTAAAGGGTTGTCCATGAACCCGGTGCACTTTAGTAAAAAAAAAAATCCTCATCTTTTCTTGCCTCAATATGTTAACGATCTACTCCTAGCTGCTGAGACTAAAGAGGCATGCTGCTCAGAAGAAGAAAGAAAAAAAAAAGTTGAGCTTACTCCAGGTTAAAGCCCCAAATCTTTGTGCAGTTAGTCAAGGCTAGGAATGGTAGGTTGCTGCTGCCACTTGCTTCCTAATTTTGCAGCTATCTCTAAGCCTTTTCATGAAGTACTTAAGGGTAAGAATATTCCTCTATTAAACTGAGGACCAAGAAGTCTTCAACATGTTCAAGAAAAAAATTAATGAGTACCTCAGTTTTTGCCATGCCATATATAACCACACCTTTCAATTTGTTTGTAAACTGCTTAACATGATTTGCTAAAACAACTGAAATGGTCCACTGAGCATAAAAGCACCACAAATATTCACATCAAATTAGGACTCTGATCTGAACTTGTTCTCAAATGACAACAATATGGTAATGATGGAGTCCAGATTTTGGGATCATCTATTGTAATAACAGAGAAGACTGTCAAGTCAAAGGCACTTCTCCTTGGGACATCAGCCCTGATTACCACCTGAGAGGCCTCACATGAGCCTTGGAATTGGGAAATAATAAATAAGTCAGTATCTATACTGATTATCAGTAGGCTGTTGCTACCCTCCATGTGTACCAGGCTATTTATAAAAAAGAGGGCTCTTAAAAGCAGAGGGTAAAAATTTCTAAAATTCACAAAAAATATTAGGATAAGTACAAAAAGTTTGACTGCCATGAACAGTGGCCATTTTACAATAATCTGACCATCAGGGTCATGCTAAATACTTAACAGCAAAACAGGTGGCCTACTATAGACTCTCATCTGAAGAAAGTACTCATGACACCCTTTCTGAAAGGACATTTCTCAGTCTCTATTTGGAGACTGATCTGAAGTAGCTTAAGTTAGAGAGTGACACTGAGAAAAATGAGTGGATAGTGCTACCAAAATTGATTATGTCCATTCCTGAATCTTTGAGACATTTTGTGACATAGGATTTACACTCCCACATTCATTTAAGAAAAAAAAGTGCTGCAATGGAAATGATTCACTGGTATTTTTATATCTCTAGACTTTAGAAAATATGCACTTTTATGACTAAGTATTATAAATGGAGCTATTGAGATAGCTCAGTAGAAAAAGTGCTGGCCTGGCAAGCACAAGGACCTGAGTTCATTTCCCAGTTCTGAAAAAAAAAAAATAGTATGAAATCTGTGCTTTCAGCAACCTCAAACAACAGCCCTGTCACAGCCCCATCATCAGCCTGGCATCTAATGTAAAAAACCACTCCTTTTGAGGATCTTGAGGTCAACTTGACCAAGGTCAAGCTGACAAATGAAAATCAAATGTACCACTAGTCCTGAGTTGTACCCACTCAGGTTGGATGGAGGTTGTCTTGATAAGGACTGAAACACTGAGAGAGGTAATCACAAATTTTGGGGAGTTACTTGTCCCCTGATATAGACTCCCTATGATCACTGCATAAGACAATGGGTAAACTAGTCAAGTAGCTTGCTTTAAACCTAGAGGTAAAATATAAACTTCACACTCTTAAGTCCACTTGCTTAAGCTCTGCCAAAAGACAGGTGCCACTTGGACTTCCATGATGCCTATGGTCCTCCTCGCCAGATGTACACTGTACTGAGATGGCATCACTCACTTAAAGATCATGTTCAGATGGCTACCTTCATTGTTTCCAATGATAGAAGAACTTCAGTAAGGTGGGTCAATCGATCTTTATCACTAAACAAAAGTGATTCATCATTTTCTTGAAGAGATATAACATTGTATTGAAATGCCATCACATTGCCTTACACACCCCCTTCTTTCTGTTTCAGTCTGGAGATTAAATCTTGGTCAAGAGCTGGAAGGATGAATACCTTGAGTCCAAGTGGGTGGCTCTAGGCGTACTAACCACTTCCTCTTTTCTTAATGTTTCAGAGTTTGATCCATAGATCCATCATTGTCCTGTCAAATGATGGAATGGAACCACATCACCATCCAGTGAGCTGACACTGCTGCTTGAGATAGCACGTCTTCACCATCAATCAGTTTGTGAGTGAGAGGCAAAACCAACATCAAGCTGTCATGCTTGTCACCCTCTTTCTGGTCCTCCTCTGGCTTGTGGTCAGTTCATCCAGCAGAAAACTGTTTTATAGAGTCCACAGTGACTTGGAAAATGGAGAAAATATAAATGAGAGTGTTTGACCAGGACAGTTGACATCCCTTGAGCTGATTGGTCATTCTGCACCGCAGGACATGCATGCTGTCCAGGGAGGAAGAGATTCTGTCCTTGTATTATTCACTACATTACCTAGAGACTCAAGTACTGGCTGTATGTATATAGGGGTAAGAAAACTTGCTCAAACTGCAACCAGGATCCAAGGCACAAGAAATAAAGATAGACATATCTGGAGTCCTGCATACAATCGGAAAGTTACATGAGTAGGTAAACTCAGTGATGGAGATAGGGTTCCAAAATGAGATATAGCTTAACCTCATTTTCTTGAAACAGGGAGGACTCAATACCACTCTAGGGAAAGAATGCTGTTTTTATTCCAATAAGTCAGGAATCATCAAAGAGACTTTGGCCAAGGTCCATAAACACCTCACCAAGAGAGGAAAAGTCTATCAACATTCTTTAGAATGATACATCCAGATGTGCAATTGGAATCCCTTGCTGATTTCTTTACTGATAATTTTGTCCAGATCTTTGGTCATCCATAGACATTTGACTGGGCCCTAGACAAATGTGACAGGGAGAGTTCAAACTAGTAGGATCAGGTACAGCCTCTGGTGTTGGAAGATAATATTGGGTATTAATCTCTTTAGATGAATAATTTAAGAACACTTCATCAGTTCAATGAGAGAAGAGTATCCTTGAGGGGGAAAACACGGAAAGGAAACCAAATTTATACCATTTTATACTCTAGCGCCTATTAAAACTGTTTTGTTTTCTTGTTTGTTTGTTATAACTGTAAGAGTTATAGTGCCTGATACCACCCCATGTTTTGTCAAAAGACTGCTTCTTCCATATTTAAAATGTCAAATACATTTATTCCTTTGTCAGAAGCTAAGCCCATACTTTGTAGGAGTATTTCTTTTTATGATTTAATACCTTTATTATATTCTACTAGAAATTTTTAACAACATTTTTGTAAGTTATTGTTTTTATATTTAGTAATTTTTTATTACTTTTAATAAGAAATAACAATGTGACAGTTTCAAAACATATTAGTAGTACATTTCCAATATTTGATACAATGAATATTGTCCTCCTATTAGTTATACAGAGCAGAGTGTGTAGATGTTCTAAGTTTTCAAATCATTATTGATACAAAAATTTCTTCTCATTGAACTAAGATAAAATAGTTGTATACATAATCCAATGCTCAATAATTGCAGTGGGTTATTGGTAATTATTAGTAAAACTGACAATGTTGGAATCTGTTGATTAAAGCCTTTTACAGCTCAGAATTCTAATCTACCTTTCTGTTTTATGTCTTGTGGTTAAACTTTTCTGCTGGGTGGTTAAGGGCAAGTTTAAGCAAGATCTGTATAACAAAACATAGCATTTATATCTCTCAAGGTCAGTCAAATCACCTCAGGATTTACTTTGGAGCCATGTACAGTGCTTTGTAGAATCTTTGTCAGTGTCAGCCATCTGGATGAGTCACGGCCATTGCTTGACTAGTTTGCTCTCTGTGGAAGCCTGAGAGAATGTTTCTATAGCTTTTCTCTGCTTCCAGTCATTTCACTGTTTAATCCATAAACGTTATTTATGATTTTGATTTCCATGCAGCTGTGTTATGCCTCTCCATTTTTATTTCTACTTTAGATTTCTTACACTAGGGAGACCATAAGATATTTGCACATGTAGATCTGGTTTATTTCACTTATGACTGTATGTTCAATATACATCCATTTATATATGATGTGTTCCAGTTTATCATTCTTCATAGTTGAGTAATATTCCACTGTATAAAAATACCACATTTTTTCAACCATTTTTCAAATGATGGGCATTTTAGTTGTTTCCAGGATTTGGCTATTACAAATTGGGCTGCTGTAAACATAGGTGCGCAGATATTGCTATGGTATAATGTTTTCAGTTCTTCTGAGAAAATTCCCAGTAGGGGGATGGCTGGATTGAATGGGATTTCCAGTTATAGTTTTTTAAGGAGCCTCCACACCACTTTCCATAACGGTTGTAAAAATCTACATTTCCATCAGCAGTGGAGAAGTGTTCCCTTTGCCTCACAGCCTCTCCAACATTTGCTGTTGGTTGATTTCTTTATGATATCCATTCTTTCTAGGGTGAGATGGTATCTAAGTGTTGTTTTAGTTTGCATTTCATGGATGGCTAGTGATGTGGAGCATTTCTTCATGTACTTATAGGCTTGATTAATTCTTTTCTCTGAGAAGTGTGTGTTCATCTAGGATGTCCATTTCTGGATTGGGTCTTTGAATTTTGGGATCCTAATAGTTTTCAGTTCTTAATAAATTCTAGATAGAAGAACTTTGTCTGAATACTTATTAGTTGAAATCTTTTCGAAATTTTTGGGTTGTCTTATCACTCTGTTGCTAATTTCTTTTGACGTGCAAAATCTTCTTAGCCAAAGGAGGTCCCATTTATTGATGGTTTAAAGCGTCAAACGTACATTTTGATTTTTGTCCATAAAATTTTGCCTAACCCGATGTCTTCAAAGTTTTCTCCCACTCTCTCTTCCAGGACATTTAATGTTTCTCTTTTCATATTTAGATCTTTATTACATTTAGACTTTAGTTTACTGCATGTTGTTAGACTTGGGTCAAGTTTTAGTTTTCGACATGCAGCGAGCCAATTTTTCCAACATCATTTCTTAAAAAGCCTATTTTTCTTCCAGTAAGCATATTTGGCCACTTTGTTGAAGATAAATTTGCTGAGTGTGGTTTTATTGCTTCTGCATCTTCTAATCTATTCCACTGATCCTCAAGTCTATTTTTTTGCCAATACATGCTGATTTTATTACTATAGCTTTATAGTATAACTATAGGTCAGGAACTGTAATGCCTCCTCCCTTTTCTTTGTTGCCCAGAATTGTCTTTGCAATTCTGGGCCTTTTTGCTTTCAAATAAATTTTAGGAATGATTTCTCCAAGTCTGTGAGGTATGTTGATGGTATTTTCTAGGAACTGCATTAAATCTATATAACAATTTAGGGAGTATGGCCATCTTCACAATGTGGATTCTTCCTATCCTGGAGTAGGGAATATTTTTCATTTTCTGAAGTCTTCTAGGATCTCTTTTTTCAGAGTACTACAGTTTTCATTGAGAAAGTCTTTTACTTCCTTAATTAGATTAATTTCTAGGTATTTCATATTCTTTGGTGCTATCATAAAAGGTACAGTTTCTCTAATTTCTCTCTCAGTGTGCTTGTTATCTGTGTAGAGGAATGCTGTTGACTTTTGTGTGTTGACTATGTAACCTGCTATGCTACCAAATTTGTGTATTAATTCTAGTAGCTTCTTGGTGGAGTTTTTTGAGTCTTCCAAGTAGATTATCATGTCATCTGAAAATAGTGATAGTTTTACTTCTTCTTAACTATTCTTATTCCTTTTATTTTTCTCTCTTGCCTAATAGGTGTAGCTAATGATTACAAAACTATGTTGAATAGGAGTGCTGATAGAGGACATCCTTGTCTTGTACCAGATTTGCTAGGAAAGTCTTCAGTTTTTCTCCATTTAGAATTATGTTTGCTGTTGATTATCATGAATGGCTTTTATCAAGTTGAGAAAGAGGTCCTGTATTCTGATTTTCTGTAGGACTTTGAACGTGAATGAGTGTTGAACTTTGTCAAAGGCCTTTTCTACATCAATTGAGACAATCATGTGATTTTTGGTTTTGGCTCTATTGATATAGTGTATTGCATTTATAGATTTGTGTATATTGAACCATCCTTGCATCCCAGGGATGAATCCTACCTGGTCAGAGTGTATAATCTTCTTGATGATTTGTTGTATTCCATTGGCAAGTTTTTTATTGAGGGTTTTTGCATCTATGTTCAAGAGGGAAATTGGCCTGTAGTTTTCTTTTTAGTTGCATCGCTGTCTGGTTTTAGTATCAGTGTAATACTTGCCTCTAGGAATGATTTTGGAATGATCGATTCCTTTTTTATTTCACTGAAGAGCTTGAGGAGTATTGGTATCATGTCTTCTATAAATTTCTTGTAGTATTCAGTGGTGAATCCATTAAGCCCGGATTTTTCTTAATGGACAGGCTTTGTATTATATTTCATATTTCATTGGCTGTTCTTGGGTTATTGAGAGTACTTATATCTTCTTGATTCAGTTTTGCTAATTTGTACTTTTCTAGAAATCTGTCCATTTCATCTGTTTCTTCAATTCTGTGAGAGTAAAGATTCTCAAAGTAGCTATATATGATCCTCGAAATCTCTGCTCGGTCTGTAGTAATTTCACTCTTTCCATTCCTTATTGCTTGAAT